>BLKR01016186.1:0-34610 GCA_011170035.1 Teleogryllus occipitalis | reverse complement strand
CTTTATTGATTATCCTTTTTTATGTTAATTTTGAACTGATATGTATCCATTAATTGTAATTTAATTTTCTATCTTATTGTGTATTTATTTATAATTTTGTTATATCTTTCTGTATCTTGTAGACTGACGATGACAGCAAAGCCGTCGAAAGCCGGCTATCTTAATAAAGCTAGTATGTTGACGAAGATGACCTCTTTTATTTCTTCTGATAAGAACGTCAACAACACCAAATCAGAATTCCCACAATGCAATAGTTCAGTTCACCTCTCATATGTATTACGAACTTCATTGCTTATCTGTGATTCTCTCACCCCCGTCGTGGGAACCGCCGCCACTGCGATGTCCTTGAAGCCGCCGGTCAGGGGTGGTCGCTCGTCGCCGCCGTGGCCGTCCTTTTTTCCGTCGCTGCCGCCGTGCGTTATTCTGTGTTCTCCTCCTTGATCATTCACTTACGTAATATGGATACGAATTATCTCTTCTCATGGAGATTCACTGGTTCGGGATCATTATTTTCTCCACACGGTACTAAGTTATGATCCCCATACATCACCACACCACGTGCTTTCGCTCTAACTTATAATTTCCGCCCACTGGCGTTCTGAACACAATACGTCCAATATTGTATTTTTGTCGATATTCCGGGCGTTCCACATCACCCACCATCATTCCCTCCTCTTTTCTGACTGCCGCGTCCCACCGGCCGTGACTCGTTCTTGGCCTTTCCCGGAATCGTTCCTCACGTAGACCGATTTGCGGCCTCTTCCACGCGCCTAATTCGAATTGGCGAACTCTGTCTGATTTGACGGTCAGATGACCGTCAGGTCATATATATCTGTAAAGCCAAATTTCGCGCTGCAACTGTCCTTCCAATAGAATTATATTTCAAGTGATCCGTTCAGTTTTTTAAATTTTTGTTTTTCGCTCTTAGGGACGTCCTATCAGAAAATAATGTTTGGTAGCCAATCCCTATGCAATTATACGCAGGAAAAGGTTTGTCTCTTGCCCCAATTGCATAAAACTTTCGAAAAAAATCCTAGAACGTAGGAAAACCATGTTATAGAAAATCATCCATAGAAATGCTTGTAAAATAAAGAACTAGAATTTTCGCAGTTGTAAGACAGGAATATTTATTACCTTTAGAAGCCACCGATTTGAAACGCATGTATTGTGAGGAACCACCTGGCCCGTCAATAAAACGATCATATATACAGTTTTCAAACTTTTGTGTTCGATTTTGTGATTGTTCCTCTCTTCCACTTCTTGCTCTATTTATGAAGTTTTAAAATTAGTACCCGAACATGAATCTCACAGTTGTCTTGTCAACGACTCATGTTCTACATAATGATAAAGAAAAAAGAATTGGTTCCTAATAGTATGTTAGATTCTTCAAATATGAATTTGACACAAGTCAGCACTTTGATAACATCATATAAGAGCCAAAAGTTGTGGTTCTCTGTTTACTTTCAATTGGATAGTTCTCCAGCGATATTGGCGTTTCCTAGAACGTGCACACGCCAAACAGTTGATGGATTGATTGGTGTCAATTATTAAGGTCATTATTCAACGCTTAAGAAAGTGTTGTGCAGGTTTTATCGCGGGAGGAGGCGGTATTCTTCAACCGATGGATGGCGAGATCCAGCGCTGACCTGCCTGTTGGCTTGCGGGGTCTTTTCCTCACCAAGTACCTCCCACCAGCGGTACATCGCTCCAGCCGAGACAAGACCGCTCTAAAGCACCAACTGGTCTCTCACATGCGAGGTAGTGTGATACATGTAAGTGTACGTACAAAAGGGGCGAGGATTGGACAGAAAAGGCGAAGGAATTATCACGCACGATCCGTAGCCCGATTATTAGTATACTGCTCCGGCTTTTGTTTGTTGAAACGTAGAAACCACGGAAAACCGCTGATCAGAGCAGCCGGCAGCCAGAATTCTCCTTCAGCTGCTGAATTCGACCTAGCAGTGTAATTATTTTCAAAAATCCCGGCGCGTCGTCGGGACTCGAACTGTAGGACTTCCTAGGCAGTGACATCAATCGATGCCATGAGCCAATTAAGCTGGCGAGCAGCTGGAGGAGCCGTGGCCTTTTCAAAAGACCCGATTCAAATCCCGCCGTCGCGCCGCAACCGAGTAAAACAAATGCCGCGCGCGGCCGTCCGCAATTTGCCTGTCGCGGGTGGCGTAATGGTCACAATTAGAAACAATCACGCGGCGTCGCGGGGCGGCGTCGCCCCAGCTGCGGGCGGTGGGCGGGGGAGGGACGCGCCCCCTCGCCCCGCGCGCCCTGCGCACCGCCCGCGCCGCGCCGCGACGCCGCGCCCTCGGCGGCCCAGCTGCCTCGGGAGGGCGAGCTGCCGATGCGCGCGCGCGCCCACTGGGCGGAACCTCGCGTCTCAATGGGCACACCCCGCAGGCAAGGCGAAGCTGCTTTCATACGACATGTGTTTCAATGTGTGTTTCTTTGTACGTACGGCAAGGCATTAGATGTCTTTTATAAAATGTCCGCTATATCCATAGGTCTCCCTACTAGTATCCACAATTTTTGTAAATAATAAAACGAATTATTTTTAAATAGAACTAACTATATTAACGTTGAATCTATCATTGCTTCCTATCTGTTTCGACAAATCAACAGTAGTCGTGTGTTCGAAAAGTGAAATCTTTAGTGAACACAAACATGCATTGCACAAATTTGTATTTTTTATCAATTCAAACTATTAACCGAATTCTTTATTTTATAAAATCTCAATGGCCAAAATAATGTATATCATAATTGATTATGCAAAATGGCTACTTTTGCTTAATCTGATATAAGGAATATGTGATGTGAAAAGTTTCACGATATCGTGCTTTAAGAGAAAATTTAGTTATTCGTTCTCAAATAAATTTAATAAATAAATACAGCTTCATAAAAAAATAGTCGCGAAAGACTTCTAATTCAAGTTTAGTAACTGAATTCGTAATTAACTGTGAGGTTGAAAAATAATTAATATTTACTAATTAACTTCAAATAATAAAATCTATGAATTATCGTCTACGGTAAATTTTTTGGATTTTTTCAAAGAGTTCTGAATTTTACCAAACGATTTGTTATATAAAAAGATCAACTAGTAACCCTACTTACATAGCTGTATGGTTCCAAATTGCAGCTAGACTAGCCAGATGCTTCAAAATCTGTTTCTTCACGTGACCTACAAAAAATCTCTATATTTCTACGTTAAAAAACTGCCTTATGACACTGCTGAACTTTCAACACGGCAAGCGTTCATCGAACATGAAAGTATCAAGGACGTGCACATTTGTTTCCAGAAGATCATCAGTGGCTCGAGCAAAATCTGCCAATAACACCCCTTGTTCTATTTCTTCACACTGGGAAAATGCGTAACATTTTTTTCAGTTAGGCACTCTATATCTCATGCCATACGATTAAAATGACATGGTGCCATACATGTAACAATAACATGTAAATAAATAAAATAAATAAAATAAATAAAATAAATAAAATAAATTAATAAAAAACATGCGTTCGAAATACATTTGAAGAAGCAATTCCATCTGACAGAGTTCCAAAAGCGCATTTTTATCCAGACTTCATTTGAAACCTGCTCTTATGCGAACCAAGGAATTCATACATCTGCAGGCACCCACGGATGCCCCTTGAAACACTCGCATATTCAAAGGAGCCAGTGACAGATGCTCGTAAGTAACTCGGAGCAGGAAGTAAGAGCACTGCTACTCTAGCACCTTCGTTCATGGCCACTGTGAAGTGCCGGCGGCGCGGCGGCGGGGACGACGACGCCCCCCACGTGCGAGGGGCGCAGCGGCCGCGGGCGCAAGGGGGGGGCCACCGCCGCCGCCGCCGCGTGACGTGGCGGTGACGTGAATACGCGGGATCCGTGTAACAAAGTGCGAGAGCTCCCCAAATATTAATCACGACGGCGACCAGAAAAAATCCGATTTGAATTATTAACATGGACCTGGTTTTGGTTTTCAGAATGAGCTGTCACGAAGGGAAAGCACAAACTAATACTCTGTCTCTGGCAGAGAAATGAGGCCGGCGCGCGGCGACGGACATGATGCATGCGCGGGTGGAGGGGGGGGCGGGGGGGGGCGGAGGGGGAGCGTCGGGCGGGGCTGGGTGAAACGTGCGAGCCCGTGTGGGTCCAAACGGAGACAAGAGGGTGCAACGCGACGAGGCGGACGGGGAGGTGGAAATGCGGGAAGAGGGATGTGCAGACCTGCCTCGGTGGGCCAGCGCGAGCCAGGACGTGCCGGACCGAGGTGGAATGCACTCGAGAAGATTAAGACCCGGAGGAGCGGAACGGGTCCAGCAGAATCAGAGCAGTTAGAGAGGAGGAGACGCGGATTTGCGGGGCGAGACTAGCGGGGACCGAGCGAAATGGCGTCATTCGGAGGCAGAGCAGGAGAGGCGGGACGAGACGAATCGGAGCGGGACAGAGTTCGGGGAGGCTGGGTGGGGAGGGGGAGGGGCGGGACGAAGCGGGGAAAGGAGGAGAGATGCGGGGTGAGAGGGGGATAGATGGGGAGAGACGGAACGAGGATTAGTGAGGCGGGGAGGGTCGGGAAGAGGCGTTGAGGGTCGGGAGAGGCGTTGAGGGTCAGGAGAGGCAGGGGGGAGGGTCGGGGAGAGGAGGGGGAGGGTCGGAGAGAGAGGGAGGGAGAAGGCGGGGAGGGGGTCGGGGAGGGAGGCGGGGAGGGTCGGGGGAGAGGCGGTGAGTGTCGGGAGAGGCGTTGAGGTCGAGGGAGAGGCGTTGAGGGTCGGGAAGAGGCGGGGAGGGTCAGGGGAGAGGCAGCGGGAGGGTCAGGGAGAGGGGGGAGGGTCGGGGAGAGGGGAGGGGAGGGTCGGGGGAGAGGAGGGGAGGAGAGGCGGGGAGGGTCGGGAGAGGAGGGGAGGGGAGAGGCGGGGAGGGTCGGGGAGAGGCGGTGAGGGTCAGGAAAGGATGGAGGGGGTCGGGAGAGGCGTTGAGGGTCGGGGAGAGGCGCTGAGGGTCAGGGAGAGCGTTGAGGGTCAGGAGAGGAGGGGAGGGTCGGGCAGAGGAGGGGAGAGGCGCTGAGGGGTTGGGGAGAGGCGTTGAGGGTCGGGAGAGGAGGGAGGGTCGGAGAGGAGGGAGGGGAGAGGCGGGGAGGGTCAGGGAGAGGCGGTAGTGTCGGGGAGGGGGCGAGGGTCAGGGAAAGGAGGGGTGTCGGGGAGAGGCGTTGAGGGGGAGGGGAGAGGTGGGGAGGAGGAGGTCGGGGAGAGGCGGGGTGGGTCGGGGAGAAGCGGGCAGGGTCGGGGAGAGGCGGGGAGGGGAGAGAAGAGGTGGGGAGGGGAGAGGAGAGGCGGGGAGGGGAGAGGAGAGGAGAGGCGGGGAGTGTCGGGGAGAGGCGGGGGTGAAGTGAGGCCAGCTGGGGCAACGCGGGGTGGGGAGGAGTGAGTCGGTGAGAGGCGAAGCGCGATCGTGTGGAGTAGGGTGGAGGGAAGAGAACGGGGGGGGGTGCAGGAAGGCTCTGGATGCAGACATGTTGCAAACGTTATTAACATGCGGCCGGCCGAGCGCCCGTTTCCGGTCTTCCGCCGACCGCTCGCACCCACGCGGAGACATCTGAAGGTCCCAGCCTCCGGAGTGCCCATTGATGTCCTGTCTGCACGAAGGAGTGTGCGGCTCTGGAAGCTTCCTTTTGGTCTGCTGTTGCGTCTACAATTTTCTGAGGCAAAAGAAGACACTTGGGCTTCTTTTTCGTTTCTTCCATGGTAGATGCACGTATTGTCCTTGTCGTACATTACAAATGACGGAGAGCTAGAAATGTTTCATTAAAAAGTCTGTAAAATAGGCATATTAGCGACAGTCAATCATCATGTGCGTAAGTTACTTATAGCCAACAATTGACAATTCTCTAAAACCTAATTAAAGGAATTCTGTATTATTAAAAAGATACGAATTTGGGGCAGAAGTCATGGCAACTATTTTTTTTCTAAAAGAAATATCCAATCAGACAATTTAATTTGTTGCGTAAAAGAAATGCTGTACAAATATGTGTTCACAACAACAGATGCCTTTGTGAATGTATCTATGCCTACAGAGAGCAATGTGAAAATTAGAGAGAAGCAAAAGAGCAGAGAATCAAGGTGAGTGCCGCCGAGCGAGATGAATGTAAACCGTTTCGAACAGAGCTCATTCACAAAGATAACCGTTCTTCACGGAGGAAATGCTCGACGATGTCACAGAGAATTGGTGGAAACTCTTGAGACTAACTGGGAGCGGTAGCTCAGTGCATCAACTGATGTCACCGCAGCGCCTGTGACCGGGAGATCCTAGGTTCGACTCCTGACGGCGGCAGGATTTTTCGACACTAGCTTTTCAGCTAGGTCGAAATCCGTCGCTGACTGGAGGAGAATCCTAGCGGCCGGCTGCGCTGATCGGTAGTTTTCCGTGGGTTCTCCGATCAACACTAGGCGAATGCCGGAGCAGTACCCTACCAAACGGGCCACGGACCGCGCGCGATCTTTCCTTCCTCTTCCTTGTCCTATCCTCTCCCTTTACACACACACTTACACTAACATGCACTATACTACTACATATTCTAAGAGACCGGTCGGGAGCTTAGAGCTTGTCTCGGCTGGGGCGGTGCCCCGCTGGTGGGAGAGTCCTAGTTAGGGGGAAACCCCACTAGACGACGGTAGATCGGTGCCGGATCTCGCCATCCAGTGGCGGAAGATCACCGCCATCTCCCGAGAAAAACATGCACTACACTAACGGGACGAATGACCAAAGCAGTTGACGTGCCCGGAAACACAAAAAAAATCAATCTTGAGAATACTGTTCTTTCATAACGGCCAGTCGCGAAATGCGCAACATAGTGTCCGCGAGGAGCGTAGCAACTAGTGATCAGCGATGAGAGTGGGGTGTAGACCGATGCAGCTCGTGTTTTAATCTAGCATCTGCCAAACCGGGGCATGAAAACGGGTATGTAATATATCTAGAATGTTGCGAACTCGTGAACGCCAAAATGCTTTGGAACATAAAACCAGTATTGGTATTACAAATATCTTAATATGAGAAACACAATTTTGGTGTGTCGTTAAATGTCCATGAACTTAGATCATGCCGTGACCTTTCACGTGTATATTTCGCGTTTTCCACCCCTGCTCGTATTTTCACAACAAAAAATAATATGATGACTTATGCCCTAACTCTCGTAGTTAAATGATGGATGGTAATTTTTCAAGTAAATGCAGATAATAATGGAGCTATGAATGCACTTAACTTACATATCATCTAAAATGATATTTCAAGATTTCTTATAATCTCTTATTATTATATTCCCTATTCCTGGAATTCAGATATCATCGATGAATAGTTTTCGAGACAAACATTAAAGCATGTCCATTATTAACACCAAAAATTCTGTAAAGGGATGTGTGAATAAAAATATAGCTTGTAAAAATATAGCTTGTTTTTAAATATTTTAAAAAGTGTTTGTAGTATGTGTCATGAAAAAGATACTGTAGAAATTGGGAAATTTATGAAGAACTCGATACTTCACAAAGAGGAGAAATAAATAGAAGTTATTAATAACCTCTGGTTTTATTTCTTAAAACCCTAATAAATATTTCAAATTTTAATAAATAATAACTGTTTTAATAATAAATAAACACTAATTTTAACTTCAAAATTATAAAAATCTGGAGAATTAACAAACAAAATATTGGATTTATAGTCGAAAAAAAGATATCACAGCTCTGCAACTATAGGTAACTTCGTAATGTTTATTTTACTACTGAAAAGAAAAATTAGTGATATAGTGCAACCACGAAGAAACAAAGAGAGAGCTTTCCTGTCGGCGTGCTCACTTTCCATGAGGTGATCCTTGGATCGATTTTCGGATGGAGCAGATTATAGTGTGCGATTTCCTTGCAATCTTCCAGTACCTATTAGTGTGTGAAGATGAGAAAGCTCACTTCTTTTTTATAAATTTATTGCACCCGAGCAGTGGGTAAATTACTTTATAGTTCTGTAATTGGATACAAACACTAAACAAATAATACAATTGTGACGTCGTGGGAATACACAATCACAGACACGAGCTTCAATGATAAATATGTACAGGTTTATTCACAATATGTACAGTAATAATTTAAGTTACTCAACTCTGGTAAATGTTTACTTCCCTGATCGCAGGAGCGATCCTTAAAAATGAAATGACTGACTCGTGGCCCGCGCCACTCCTCAGCGAGCCTCCCGCGCACAGCAGACAGCTCCGGCGACCTCGGTCACCCGTGGATATAGTCCACAACGGCGTCCCAACACATGGGTTGCCGCACGAGCCTAGCTCGGCTCCGCACCGCCCTGGGCGCAAGTTTTGTGCGTTCGCACGAGGGTCCCCACTCAGCTCAACAAACCCCGCCCCCGCGCTCTGCGTTCGCTCTTATATAGCTACCACCCACGTGACCTGAAACGTCACTGGGTTTTGCACACGGCCCGCGCTAGTCGCGTTGCCAGGCATTTTTGGACATCCATTGCCATGGATTCCAAGAATTTGTCACGCGGCACGCGGCAAAAATGCGCTGTTCCGCATTTTCGGCATCCCTTTCCCTAGCTCTTAGGATTTCTCAGAATACTTCGGCGTGTCACATCCTGCCTGGCCCCTGGCGTCTAATCCCTTACCGCAGCACCTTTGTGGCGCCCCGGCGGTCGCTATCTGTAGCCCTACAATACATTACACAATATTAATTGAAAAACACCGAGGTACTTGCAAGTTAAACTAACTCAACCCAATTTTATCTGTGCGAGGGAATCCCCTCTGGGAACCTCATTTACAACGATCTTATGCACAGGGCAGAGGTGGGATGGGAGTAGGAAATGGGGAGGGGAAGTGAGCTGAAGATAACATGTTTTTTTTATGGTTACGGAGGTCTGAATTGATCTTTGGGAAGGCGTGATTTGATTCTGATTGGACCTTTACTGGATTTTCCCAGGTATTGGAGTCTGGCTTCGAGAACAAGGTTCAGGTTGGTGAAGAATTTTCTTAATAATGTTGAAATGTACTGAGTAATGGTATAGATGTTCAATTCTCTGTGGAGCTGTTTATGGGATACATACCATGGAGCGTTAACCGACGTTTGTAGGATTTTATTTTGAAAAAATTGAATCTTTTAAGGTTTGTTTGTGCAGCACCGCCCCAAGCAGGACATGTATACATTAGTTATGATCTTCAGGCAGTTGTATAAATATGAAGGATACGTCAGTTTGGAGCGCCGATTTATGGTTTATAAGAGGATGTAGGTTGAAGAGTGCAGCATAAGTTTTGTTCAACCGATGGATAATGTGCGGTTTCCATGTGTGACGAGTGCCAAGGATGGCTCTATTTTACGGGCTTGTTGGATGGGGGCCAAGGAATAGTGAATTTCCTATTGTGATAGTTGGAGGGTTGGTTATTCTTTTAAGTGCGAAGATGTTTGCTTCGCATTTCGCTGCGTTGAAGTGCAGGCGCCATTTTCTTGCTCAATCAGAGAAAGTGTTGATGTCTGCTTGTCAATTTTTGATTGATGTTGAAAGATCATGGTAAGTAGAGAATATTGCGGTGTCATCTGCATATACAGCCGTGGAACAGGTTGAAGTACATGGTATATTAGCTGTGAACATATTGAAGAGGGTGAGGAGAGAGGAAATTCACATCTGTAGAAATATTGGGGTAAAACGCATCTTTGAAATGGTTGGCAAGCATTTCTAATTTGTCTGCTTTCATGTATGCAATTTCAGAATTAGCGGAGAATAGGGGGGGAAGCTTAATTGGGGTAGGAGAAATGACGACAGAGTTTTCACAAAGTATTGGAGTTTTTATCAATATTTAGAAGTAGTTTTTGTAAATTTTGATAGCGAAACTTATTTAACTCTTCGTGAACCTTTTGAGTTATCTGATTTAAAGCAGCTTTGAATTGAATTGGAGTGTTTGCCACTGTGGTCTTATTTATTGTTTTTGTCTAATAAGATTGACGATGTTGGGTGGAAGGGGACTTGGTGGGGGGTACCTCTGGAGGTTGTAATTGGGAGTAGCCGCATTACAGTGCCGACGGTACGACGTATTGCAGTGCCGACGGTGTTGACGAAGAAAGAAATTGCTGAGTCGATTTGATCCGGGGGTTTTAAGAAACGTAGCAAGGGGGTACATACAGAAAGAAACTCTTCGAATAGTTTCCAATTGATATTCTTATGTATATGTTGTTGGGAGCGATTAGGTACAAAAAGATTAACATCACAGGAGAGAAGCACTAAGTTTGATTCTGTTAGAACAGATTGGAATAACGATTTCGTAACAGTTTTGCAAACTGCAATATTGAGGAAATTCGGAAGGATGCGGCGATTACACGGACAATGCGAAGGTTCAGGTGGAGCAGAAGTAATTAAATTATTGATAGCATATCTGAGTAGACGATTTCCATTCGGAGTGCATGTTCTGCCTCCCCATACGGTATGTTTGGTGTTGAAGTCGCCTGTGGCTATGGTAGTAGTTGGGTTTGAAAACAATGTTAAGGTGAGTTTGTTTCAAGGGGAAATTAGGAGGCTTAAATACTGCAATTAATGTGATTGGCGTACCGTGTGACCGATGTAGTGCCATTGCTATATTTTCAAGTCCTGAAGTGATATATGGTAACAGAGGATCGTGTCGAATCCGTTTTCTAATGAAAGTTGCTACTCCTCCTGCTGTCGTTACAGATCCGACAGACCTTCTGGAAGTTAAGTAACCCGGTACATTAGACTTACCTTTGGATGTAAGGTGCGTTTCTGTGATGAAAGCAATATCTATATTATAATTATTTAAAAGATACTTCATAAAATTGATTTTTGGGATGATTCTGTTTATATTCCTGTTTAGGAGAGTGAGAGAAGTTAATATATTTTGAGACATGTTTTTGATTTTTTGAATATTACTGATTTGAGATAAATGTGGATGCGACCCAAGAGCTATTTGAATTTGGTTGTTACTTATGGGAATGAAGGCTTTGATTACTTTGTTTATTACTTTAAGATTATATCAGTGTGTAGGAAGGTGCTGTGGGGGAAAGGGGGAGTAGGTGTGCAGTTTTTTGATATGTGTTGTAGATAAGTTGGAATAGTATATTGTTGAAGAGGAGGAGGAAGGCATTGTTGGGGAGTGATTCTCGACTGAAGATAGTTGGCACTAGCGTGAAGTGGGGGAAAGGAGGAGGGGGAGGGAAATTGTTAACTGCCTGTGAATAAAGATATATGAATTTAGCATGAATGTTTCTTATCTTCTTTAGAAATATTCACATTTGCGTGATAATGACGCTAGATGAGCTTGATTACAAATAATAAAATAAACTTTAACATCGCAATACTACAAACGACTGAAAATAATCATTCCCAGCAAGTGCCATTAAGTTGGGGGCTTAAGATGCATTTACCCGGTTCATGGGAGTTTGCGCAGCTTACACATTTTGAAGTTTTCTTACAATAAGTTTTAGTGTGTCCGGAGTCCTGACGTCTTTTGCATCTCACAATAAATGAATTAGGGCGTCTGAGTTCAACTGAAACCACAACACTGAAAAGTCTATTGATGCTAAATAGTTTTTTCAAATGTTTATGTTATTCAATAAAACTGCACACAACGGCATGGGAGATTTATCAAATCTTAACAAGCGTGTTACTTTGACGTTCTAAATATTAGTCTTGTTAAGTTCTTCAGTAATTTCACTTCTTCGTAATCGATCGGGACTCAAGGAATAACTGCACTAAAGGTGTTGGCTGAGGGGTCTCTGAACGTGTGATATTGACACTTATTCTGATCGAGAAAGTGAATACTTTTTTCTGAAATCGTCTATTGAATTAAGAATAGTTTTAACTAAATTACCTATTATTTAAGTGATAAAGTTTTCTCGTCACGAAGGTTAAGTTACTAACAAGTTCTTTATAAATTTTAATTTCGTGAATAAATATTGGAGGTGGCTTTTTGATCATAGGCTCTATGGGTGAGACGAAATTTAGGGATTTTCCTTGTGGTCATCGTTCGTCTGATGCCCGAGCGGGGCAAATCTGTTCCTTATTGGGAAATCCATTACGCTGGGGAGAGAATTAGTCTTACGTTTGGCGCCGGTTACCTGGAGGTTGCCAAGGCTGCGTTTCCTCGGGTCTGACCTTAGAGCTTGAATGTTGCTGCTGACGGTTAATTTCTGAAAGAGTTGATGTTGTTGCACTGCAGAGACATGTGGGGCAGGATGCCCCCCTAGGGGGGCTTGGATTTGAGCACTATGTAGCACTGTGAAAATTTTTGAGCACTAGTAGAAATAACCACTGCACTGAATAAGTTTGGTTATGCACGAGTTGATAGAGACTGACTGTTCGTCGCGCAGTTGTGCAAGCACCTCTGCGGTCGGCGCCGGAACTACACTGATTGTGAGTAAAGAAACTTCGCTAGTTGAGCTGCACAGCACGGCAGTCATCGAGAGGGAAAGCTCGCTCCTCAGCTTGAAGAAACAGAATTCTGCGTAGGGATGTTTATGTGCCAACCACATGTGCCCCCTTAATCCACGGTCCCAAGGCCAGGACGCTGCAAAAAGGCCTCGCCCTCTCAGAGACTGCTGTGTCATTACAAACAGACAGGCCTAATGAAGCGATCTTCAGAAACGCTCAAAATCCATTTCCTCAAAAATGGCTACAAATTTGTTCTTCAAATTTTTCGTATGGATAGTACTTGTTGTACTCTTTAATATTACGTTAAGTTTATTTTGGAGTATACATTTGTTTTGTCAAAAATAATACAAATGTATTTTTTTCAAATATCTCTCACGCCCCACAGCAAGGAAATTAGGAAACTTTACTACGATAAAACTGTGCCATTCTGTATCACCTTCAGTTATCTCATATCACTTTCCTATATTTAGACCAGAAAACGAAAATGTGTAATGCATTCAATAACTTCTCCCCTATGGATTCTCTAATTTACAAATATTACTCGCTAATTAACACGTAATTAAAAAATGAACATACGTCTGTACAATCAATATAGTACAACATTACTCTTAAGAGCCACTTGAATGTTTCCACGTGTTTACATACTAAACTTTTCCAAAAACCTGAAGATATTAGAGATTGAATGTTGTTTCTCTGAAAAAATAACGTACTACCTCTCAAAACAATATTTGTACTTACATATTTTTCATTTTCGAATAAACATGAAAAGATACGAGACTATTCTTCATAAAAATGAATCTATTTATGTTTTTTGAAGTCCGAGATACAAAGAATACTCATAATGAGTTGTTTTCAAGCAGCAATACATTTTTCACAATGCTCCATGTACTAGTTTAATATATTGCTTCTTCTTCTTCTTCATAGCATACTTGCGTTCCCAATGACATCTCGAGCACCCCAAGCATTGTACTGGAAGGAAAGCGAAGAGAAAGAACTGCTTCAGATATTGTGTTTGTAAGCACTTTCCACCATAAAACAAAACCAATACGGCTGGCTCGCACGGGTCGCCGATGTCTGTGTGCAATTCGTTGACTGGAGCGCCCGGCCCTGCATTCACGTATGGAACTACTGCATGAAAGGAGGGCGCCAGTTTACATTTCTTGTTTACATTTTCGTTTTGTTTGCTCTCGACGTAACTCCGGGAACCTCTTTTCCTTGGGAGGGAGGCGAAGAGAAGCGTTGCAACTCGCTCACCCGCAATGTTGTAAGGCCATTGCAAGCCCACAAAGGCTTCTTTTAAATAATTGCTTGCTGAAGAAATTGCATTCACTATTGGTAAGCATGTACGGAGATCGATGTTGATAAGTGGTAATGGTTTTCAAAACCTACTGCGATGATCGATACTTCTTGTGATCAACATTTTTACTTCATTATTGGTACTCGTAAATAATTTTGAATGGTAAAACTAAAATGTGTAAATATTTTAATATAAAATAAAATTGATATTTTTCTTGTTTTGCGGATTTAGAAAAATGAAATAAAATTATATATATATATATATATATATATATATATATATATATATATATATATATATATATAAGCGTATGTGGTTCAAAACAAATGTAGAAATACAGACAAACGCCAACATTTTAAACTGAGTTGAAGCTTGGGCAGCTTCAAGAATCTCTGGGCAGTATACATTACCATCATCACTATTATTGCCACTAGAATCCATATTTGTAAAGCAAGTAGAGCGTCTCCGTACAGAACGGCCACAGAACACTCAAATTTTCTATGACAATACCCAACTTTCATCCTGTTTCGTGGCTTGCTGTCTTGCGGCAGTGTCATGTATAATCAACTAAGACGAGTGTGATTGGTTGACAGCCGAATAACATTAGAGATTACACCCAAGAAATTGCTAAAATTTCTGATCCAAGGAACATTCAATTTGCCTCAAGAGTATCCAAAATCTGTATTTGTTTTTTTTTCTGGCAATTAAGGAAATTGTTAAACAACTTACAGACAACAAATGTTCTTTAAACATTTACAATATATTACTATTCGCCTATTAATATCTCTATTCAAGGGACTAATAATTCCAAATATATGTGCTAATATTCCTCACATCGTTTTTGACAACGAACTCAAGAAACTAAATGTTCGAATAGGATCTACAGTGACCTTCTTAATAACTGGTATGTCACAACCAGGGTTCGCACACATACTCAGTTTCAGGAGACAAGTTTAGGGGCGTCTTGATGATGTAAATCTGATACCAGAGATACTGAAAATCGAATAAGAAAACACGTTTTTTTGGGTGTACTCGTCAACTAAAACTATTACTTGTTTCTTATACAAAAAACATAGCCATGTAGTACAATACTGTCCTGAAAAAAAAAAGGTTCATCAGATGTCCCTGATGAAAATTTGTCTCTGTCGACAGACAATTTCCCAGCACTGAACTCCACTCAAAATGAAAATATTAACTCTAGCAAAGAGACAATAAATAACTCTAAACGCCCTGTAATAAGAGTTTTGGCAGAAAACTCTTATTATAGGGCCGTGGTAATAGAAAAGTGAATAAATCCAGTTGCTAAATTTAGAAAAAAAATCTAACACGTGGTGTAGCCAGAATCCATGTTTTGTGGGTCCTTGATGCCGAAAAAACTAATGACGGCAAAACGTCTGTCTGTCCGTTCTGACTGTCCCTCCGTCTAAATATCGCTAGCGGCTAAACTGGCCAGCCGATTTTCTCCAAAATTGATATTCTCCAATAGATGTGACTGATGTCACGGTAGTTTGAATATGAAATCAATATTTTAATTTTAGAGGGTACTTTACATGAAGCCCATGGCACATTTTTCAAATTTTCAAAAAACTGGCTCCAATTTTTTTTATTATTATTTTTTTTTGTAAAGTGCAAAGAACGTTTAACAAAATGGTGTAGTTCTCATGTTCGCTGAAAACTTGATGTTTCTAAAATTGCAAAAGTTTAAATTTTTTTCGGAGTCTTCCTACAACTAAAGTATTAAGAATAGAGATTTTTTTCTTTAATGAAATCTGTTATTATAGATAGATTTTAAAATAAGATATTGTACAATTTTTCGAAAATTTGAGTGCCTTGGCGTAATTTTGCATGAAAATACTGGCGAGAAGTACGTGATGTTTTAGCACCACTAGTTTTTATTCGTTTCCAGTTCTGCAGATTCCAGATATCAATGTTCTGCTGTTTTTCGCGAAGCCACCCCCTCTTGACTGGACGTTGCAGCAGATGCTCAGCTGCGCCCCGCGGTCGCATGGTGGGAGGGGGGCGCGAGAGAGCGTGACTCTTAATAATTTCGACGAAAGGCCACTGCGTTGGGCTTCCCGGCGTAAAGAATTCTTTACGATGCAGTAAATGTCGAGGAAACGGGAGCGACTGAAGGAGGCAACTCATCTCCCTTTTAACCACTTCGCTTTAGATGTAAACTGTCCCCAGTTGCATCAACACGCTCGCGATATATTAGTCAAATGAACACAAAGAGGTTCAAAGAAGCGGGTGATAAGGTTCAAGATCACATAATCGCTATGTGAATTGTAGAGATAGAAATTCAGTTCAGTGAATTATTTATTCAACATAACCGAAAGATATGAAAATTATTTCAAAATTATCTTTTGAACGTTTAAGGATAAAGTTTTGAAATGTCTCAAAATTTACATTTTTTACTTTTTAAATAATAAACTAATAAAAATGTTTTTTTACAACTCTCAATATTGATCCATAATGATTTCCCTCGCCCCTCGAATTCGTTTACTCCGTGGTTAGTAATATCTCTCAAATTTTCATCACTTATGAAACTGAAAAGACAGGCAATTCCCTGCAATTTTATATCTTCGACCTTTCACGAAAATAATACGCTGTATCAGAATGGTCGAAGGTTACAAACAAAATATAGAGGCAATGAGCATAAATAACAAAAGGTCTTTCTGAAGATTTACATGCAGATTTACATAATGATCCGTGACCCCACAAATGCGTCGCTTTAGGGGTCTCGGTAAGGCAGCAGCGAATGTTAGGTGAGCGTTTCTGATCACTACAGATGGGAAAACAGCTACAGGCTCGCTACAATTTTGTTCATTGATAATAAAAATAATATTCGAAAAACTGTAATTTAATATTTAACGAATCATGAATCTATACTTCAAAAGACATTTCACCAAAAGCTTGACATCAGTTTATGAGAATATAAAAAATATCTTATATTCCACAAATACAAATGAAGTCCTGCGCATAACACGCTTGAAAAATATAAAATGTATTAATATCCAACGCATATTGGATAAAAATGTAAAGATCATCTTCTGAAATCAAATTACACATGTTACATTTGCCTCGATCCGGAGTTTTGGAGAAGTTTTCAATCCTTATACAATCATATAGTAAAACAAAAGTGCAAATATCTGTCGAAATATGAGCCAACCACAGCCAATGTTCACAAATAAGCATCTACGTATTTTCTCGTAACTTTCATAATCACGCATTATCAAACCGATTCATTGCGGATGTAATGATAAAATAGGTACGTGAAGATTTTACTTTCTCGTATACGTACGTATATACGGAGTATTATCCGTAGTATAGAGAAAGTTAAGTAATGCTACCCGAAAAAACGGTCGATTTTTGGCAGAAAAAGTTCATTGCCGGGTTCTGGTAAAGAAAAATTGCATAAATCCAGTTGCTAAATTAAAGAAAATCCTCTAACACACGGTGTAGCCAGAATCCCTATTTTGTGGGTCCTTGATGCTGAAAAACCAATTGAAAGCCACCATCCGTCTGTCTGTCCATCTGTCTGTCCATCTGTCCGTCTATCTGTCCGTCCGTCTGTGAACACTGCTAGCACCAATTGCACCTAAATCAAAAGTTGTTTTTTTTTCGGCGTCTTCCTGCAACTATAAAATTGAAGACAGAGATTTTTCTTTCAAATTAAATCTGTTGTACATAAATAGCTCTTTCATTAATTTCTATTAGCAGAATAACTTGATAAATAGTTGCATATTATTGTAAGAAATTTAGTTGCCAAGCAAATGAAATTTTTCCCCTGATACCGAAAACGTGTTGTTTTTTTCGAAACGTCCGTCCGTCCGCCCGTCCGTCCGTCCGTCCGTCTGGTGTATGTGAACACCACTGGCGACTAAGCCATGCGTAGGATTTTTTCCAAATTCAAGAAACCCCTGTCGATCTGTTCTGTGTGGAACTTATGTGATTTTGAGAAAAGATACATTAACTTTGGGGGTACTTTACATGAAGCCGCTAGGACATTTTCAAAATTTTCTCAACAATGGCTCCAATTTTTTCTTTAAATTTCTTGTCAGAATAGTGTAAAATACACATAAAAGTGCCGTAGGTCCAATTTCCATGGTTAACTCTGAATTTTCGAAAATTGCAAAAGTTTGATATTTTTTCGGGGTCTTCCTTCAACAACAAAATTGAAGATAGTGTTTTTTTCTTCAAATGTAATTTGTTGACCATAGAATGTTAGTTCATTCGTTAATGTCATTAACATTTTTGAAACGCTTAGTAGATTTCGCACCATATTGCGTGCAAAATTTACAATTTTAAAAATAACAAAAATTAGATTTTCTCAAAAACGGCTCCAATTTTTTTCGTAAATCTTTTGGTAGAGATAGTGCCAAATACACTCCTATAAGATGACATAAACACCATATTGATCTATTTTTTTATTTTTTCAAATATTACAAAAATGTAATTTACTTAACTTGTCTCTCACGTCATTAATATTTATATTAGCAGTAATATGTTCACATTATTTATTATTTACTCGTATACGTACGTATATACGAAGTAATATATGTAGTATAGAGAAAGTTATGAAATGCTGCGCGAAAAAACGGCGTCAGAAAAAAGTTCATTGCCGGGCTCTGGAAACGAAAAAGTGCATAAAACCAGTGGTTAAATTAAGAGAAAAAATTCTCTAGCACGAGGTGTAGCCAGAATCCCAGTCTTGTGGGTCCTTGATGGCAAAACATCAATAGGAAGCAACCCTCTAGATGAAGCATTGAAATTTTGAGAAACGTTCTTCACAATTTGGGGGTACTTTATATGAAAGGTCATTTTCAAAATTTTCTCGAAAACGGCTCGACATTTTTTCTTTCAATTTCTTGTAAGAACAGAGTTAAAACCACTTAAAACCACTGGCATAGGTCCGATATCACTGTTAACTGTATTTTCGAAAACTGCAAAAGTTTGAATTTTTTTCGGCGTCTTCCTACAACTACAAAATTGAAGATGGATTTTTCCTCCAAATGAAATTTGTTGTGCATAAATAGTTCTTTCAATTAGGTCATGTATATGTTTTTGAAATTTTAGTACTTTTCATGCAACAGTGCGTGCAATATTTGCAATTTTAAAAAACAAAAACAAGATTTTCTCAAAAACGGCTCCAATTTTTTTCTTTACATGTTTCGTAAGGTTAGTGCCAAACTAACCCATGTTGTGACATACGTTATTTTGCTGTATTCTTTCTTTTTCAAAAATTTCAAAAATGAAATTTTTTACTTGTCTCTCACGTCGGTAATATTTACATTAAATGCAATTTCTTCACATATATTATTAGATTTAATAATATACCCCTTAAGAAATACAGGCGACTAAGAGGCTAGTAGCAGAGCTTGAAGTCGAGGGATTAATATTTGGAGTTCTCGGCGCACATACTGTTTTGAATCGTGTAGTGTGTCTGGAATGGAAAGTAACCAAAACTTTCGCAGCTCAGTGTATCACATAATTTCTATCACTTAAAAGTAAAACTGAATAACTATTATTTTTAGTAAATGCAACCAAGTGCAAACAAAGCAACTTCCTTTCATCTGATTGTTTCTAGCTTTTCATTTGACATTCACCCAAACTGACATTTATTTGATTGCATGGATGGAATTCACTAGCAAAGTGCCCCATATGGTGCTAAGCCTCAGAGCTTACTGTCAGAAAGCCGAGTAACTTGAGAGCATTTAAGTTCACTCAATCACCACTAACCAGCGTCGTCCCTTCATCTCTGCCAAATTTGAAGTTTGAAAGAGAAATTAACTTTGAATCCACCACATCAATATGATGTTCAATACAACCAAAGAGGTCTTTGTTCAGCTAGTATCAATTGTGAGACAGTTACAATTACTGAAGAAGTAAATAATTAAGAAAAATAAAAAGTTTGATTATATTTTTACATATTGTTAAAAGAGCTTTGAGGCAACAATGATAATATGAAAAGGTGGTATATTATCTCTCTACCAATATACATAATGAATATACATATATACCAATATACATAATAACAATATCAAAATCTAAAATGTGTAAAAAGTTTTTTTTGTTTAGTGATCCGAATACTTCCCATGTACATGAATGGAATATGAACATCCTCTCCCATAATTGGAAAATGATTCTGTGTAGGAAGCATTTTCTGCTTTATCTTCTATCAATGTTTTTGGAAGGAGAGAGGAGTATTGGTTATGTCGACATGCTTTCAATGATAGAAAAATGGTGAAACGACAGGGAAACGGAGAACCCGCAAAAACCATGACGCGAACCCACAAAAACCACACGCATCGGACGGGATTTGAGCCCACGCGGAAGGCCTGCGGTCCGACCACTCCCCACAGGTCGCCCCCACGCATTTTAATAACGCTTCGTAATGCGACAACGAACGAAAATCCAAAGCCGCATCTCCTCGCATGAATCACCTCCCGCCGCGCCCTCTCACCTGGCAGCCGACCGCCGAATCTCGCCTCCCACGCGCTCGCCACCTGCTCGCCGCAGGATTATCCGCGCCGCCGCCCCGCCCCGCCCCGCCCCGCGCCGCGCCGCGCGGTGCGTCACCCCATCTCACCTCACCGCACGCGGGGAGCGGGGCCCGGGGGGGGGCGGGTCCCTCGGGCGGCGACGCGGCGGGACCCGCGAGCGCGGGGGGCGCGCGCCCTCTGTTTGGACAATTTACCCGCACCCACCCTCCTCTGCCCCGCGGGGAGAGGGGGACGGTGACGTCACGAGCCGCGTAAAAAGCAAACAAGCTGGCTGACGAGGCCGCGGGCCGAAACCCGACGCTAAACCCATTACAGAAGAGCTGTGTCACGAGGCCCGCTCGCGTCTTCCCCGCCGACTGTCAAACATATTGACCCCGGCGAAGCGGCGCGACGGCCGGGCGCAGGGGTGGGCAGCGGGCTGACGATGGCGATCGAGTGCGCCGAGGAGACTCACGAATGACGTCAGAAAATTTGATTCATTTGTAGTGACTTCGGGTTTGTCAACAGCTAAGATCATGAGGTCCAGTAAGTGTAGTGCATATTTTTGCTCGGGAGGTGGCGGCGACCTTGCTCCGCTGGATTGCGAGATTCGGCCACGACCTACCGTCGGTTAGAGGGGTTTTCCCCAATCAGGTATCTCCCACCGGTGGGACACCACCCCAGAGAGACAAGTTCTAAGCTCTTCACCGGTCTCCCAGAATGTGTGGTAGTATGTAGTGCTAGTAAGTGTGTATAAGGGGTAGGATAGGACAAGGAATGGGAGAGAAAGATCGCGCGCGGTCCCTGGCCCATTTAGTAGGATAGTGCTCCGGAATTCGCCTGGTATTGGTCGGAGAAACCACGGAAAATATCGGTCAGAGCAGCCGGCTGCTAGAATTCTCCTTCAGACAATGACCGACGTCAGAAAGAAAAGTTGCTAAGCAGGACATAAGGGAAGAGACGGCTCTAGTGCTTCAGAAATTGGCACCTGTTCATTGACTTTCAAATGCGAGTTCGCCACTTTAAAACTCCGCCAAAGGCAGAGGATTTTTGAACGGCAGAAACTCATTAGTATGTCCTGATCGAGCAGTGAAAATCCTTAATGTGTCTGTGTCTTACATCTAAAGAACCTGGCCAAATGTTCCACAAAATTATATCCTACGACAATTCTCGTCCTAAACGTATTCCATATTTACTCAGCTAGGGACTGACGCAAGCAACGGGTAAATATGTCTTGAGACTATTGTGTTAGTCAAGAACACGTGCTGAGAGAAGTATAGAAAAACCATGGACAAGATTAAAAAAGCCGATGTCTTTGCCACCTCATCTTGCAAGAGAAAAACAAAAGACGAGGGAAATGCTAAGTATTGATTCAATATGTCAAGCAGTCGCCGACCTAAAAGCATAAATGACTGCAGTAATGGAATAAGATCATGATTATAAGATGAAAAGCGAAAGCTTACCACTAAGTCTCGCATATATCATAGATATAAATATTCATAATTTCATAATAGCTCAAGACAGATATGAACCAGTTTGATATGTACTACGTCGACCACATACTAATATGGATAGGGCTGAAAACGAAGAAGATAATCATTTGTATCAACGTTCATTTATTAACGAATATATTTTTGTGCGTTTTGTTTTTAATTGATATTCATTTGTTAAAGTATACTCGTTGATTTGCTCATCAAGACAACAACCTATAATGATATGTTGCGCCAGAAATTATTTATATTCGAATATTAATTTCAGAGGAGAGATGTGTGGCATGAACTCCGAATCAACGGTCTGTATTCGACGCAATATAGCTAACCCCTCTAGGTCAGTTGTATTTGTTATTAATTTTTTATTAGAAAAAATAATTCATTAGTAAAATTGAATTGAAATGGATTGTTGATGAAATGATGCTACTATACATCTGTATAATGGCATCATTTTATTCCCATGGCAGAAAATCACTTACTGAAGATTAATCTTAACTTCATCATTTGGCATGCAAGACGGAGAATTTAATGAAAGAATTTAAATGAAGTGTAGTTTCTAAGAAACGAACTATTTATATTAAGTTTTCCTACAATTGCGTAATTAAAAATTTCACGGAATTATTTTGAGACTATACCTTTTAGTTATTACTAGCAATGAACAGTTGTCAGTAATTTTCTCCGTCACAAAAGTGGGTTTCCCAAAACATTTTTTAAATTAATCATTTCCTGTTATAATTAAATTAATGTTAAAGAATTTTTTATCTAGATTATTTACGGAACTCTGGTTTTCACTGGTAAATTAAGTGCACAAAATTTTTGTATTGCTTTTTCCGAAGAAGCCAAAATGGGAAAAAATCCCCCTACCAGTAGCAATACCGTTAAAATATCAACTGAACGGTCAGTTTCCTCCAATATAAACCCAAGAATCGCGACATTACTTCTCCGAGAAAATTATATTAACGTTCTTTGAAGTCTGATCGTGCTCACCATGAACACAGTGAATTGATTGTATCTTCTTCCACATAAAAAATAAATTTATTGCCTCCTGGGACTGTAAAAGAACCCTAGCTAAATGACCAGCGCAAGTAAATTCTCCGAAAAAGTCGTATTTCGAACTTGTTTTGTATTAGCTCTGTCGGAGAAAGACGTAAGCAAAGGACAAAATGTGAAAGACTTGCTTGGAGTATGAAAATCAAAAAATAGTTGGTGTCGATGGGTGCCCCAAATGATGCCAAACTCGCCAATGCCCTATAAGAAAATTCATATCGATTCAATGGGCACGTTTTGAAAGATATTGGCAACAACATAACTTCTTTACGTGTTTTAAATATACAGTATATTAATAGACATTGTGAAATTCAGAAAAAAACTTTCCTTTATTCCTCTCAAATCATTGATAAATAAATTAGCCGATAATTGACATTGTATATCTTGTTCTAACGCAAAATTTTAAATTAAGACAATCTACTAAACGTTATTTAGAATTCCAACTCGGCCCTCAAAAGCTTTATGACATCTTCCTTAATTGGTAGCATGATCACAATAATAATAGAAAATATTAAAAAATATGTATCTATTGAGAGATTCCTTCCTTGAACAACCTCAAAATTGTAATTGATTTTAATGCATTATGTTAAAAATAGTATTTAATGTAATTGAAGTAAATATGAAAAAGCTTGAAAACACATTTAAGTTAAACAGAGAAAATAATATAAAATACAACTACTACCACATAATCTACATTACAGTGTTAAAGTTGCCTGACGGACAATATTTCCTTTGTCGAGAGGAGGCCCGTAGCGTGGCAATTAGAATGCTACATTTTCACCTTTGGATACCGTAACTTACATCCCAGATACACTAAGAGAAATTTGTGACTCCAAGCGGATTTGCAAACTTTTCCTTCTACAGTCCACAATTACTCCTTCATTACCAACTATCAGTTCACTCACCGTTTCGGGTAGGTCAAAAAGACTTAAGTAGTAGGACATTAATATAGAATTATATTGACACGGCAAACGTTGAGGGCAATTAAGGACTCCTAGTCCTCTGCAAGCAGGCAAGTGCTGGTCGATCGCTTTGAATGGGGGCGACAAGGACAGTGACGGATGCAGTGACGCGGGGCGGGCACGAGGAAAAAATCCGTTTCGTAAACACGTCGCTCGCCGGTTTAAGAGCAGCCACCCGCTCCCTCCTTCTCCGCCCTTTCCGTTCCCGGTTTGGGCGACTCGTCGCGTCGGGAGCGCGGGGGTGGAGGGGGTGGGGGAGAGCTAGCGCGGCGGGTGGCATCGAGAGGGAAACTACTTTTCATTTGATGAAGAACTGCTTTCTCTGTGCCCTTCGCGAGGATCGCCTTTCTGTGGTCGCGTGCTGCGAGGCAAACAAATTAACTGATAGAAATGATATCATCGCCTTACGAATTCTTTAACGAGAGTGCTGAATCCCTTTTCTGCGCCCGTATCTTACATTATAACGATAGGATGCTGACCGTTTACGTGATGCAACATCTATTTGCTTCACCCCATTTGTTACATGAAATGAAAGTGAACAATATGATTAGGTTATTCCTAGACATTTATCCAATAAAATCCTATGTTGAATTTCACTTTGAAACGTTTGACAATATTTAAAATGTTTGAAATTGTTGAAACCTACTTCATTGAAGATAAAATACACCAATTCTAACTAATTAGTTTATTAATAATGAAGATAATCTTCATTTTATTGCTATGATACAATGGTAATCTATAAGTAAATAGTCATTACTCATTACTACAAAATTAACTTAATATTTTTTAGTTCAGTTTCATCTTTTTTCTGTTTGTTTATTATATATTAAATTGGTCCTCCTCCCTAGATAATTACCCACTTAATAAATAAAAAATACTAAGAAAAATATCAGGACGTAAGAACAACCAAAAATAGATAGAAGTCAGATACAGAATTCTAAAAACAAAGCAATGAGTAGAAATTAATGTAGACAGCTTAGACTTTCTCTGGGAGTCGAAAAACGAAGGTGAAACCAAAAACGTGGATAAATGATGGTCTTGGAGACTAAAAATTTGCGTTAAGAGTATGATTGCAAAAATCTCTTACCGCTTATGTTCTCAAAACACTGGTCACCCCTGAGATTAGGTGCCGGGTTATAGAAAATTGGGCTTTCGTCACAGTGCTTAACGCCGACACAAAGGTCACTTTGACGTCGCTGGCGATGAAATGAGTAATGCGATTACGTCTGATCCACCCCACTTCAACTGGGAAAAGAGACGCGATGCATATCTCCCCCCCCGCGCAACGCATATGGAAACCAACAGAGCACTTAGCATCGCAATAGGGCGATATAAATCACGAATGTCAGAAACTGACAAGACACATAGACTCATGGCAATGCGTTAATTAAAAATATGACATGACGTGTATACGTCGAATGGCAACTAATAACACAACAGCCGCTTTTGTGCAAATACACAGTAAGTACACGGTGTTCAGACACTTTCGTTATCTCGTTACGTCAGAATGTTGTTCACTACAATCAAAAATATTAACCGTGCAAAACGTATTGGAAACTTGCACATAAATAATGTAGTTACTGCAACTCCGCTGGAAAGTAGACAATTACACGTGCTTATTAACAGTAATTTTTCAATACTAATATTATCACAAATATATTAATATCCAAGTATAATATAATAAAAAGAGATTTGTTGATTATACCTCACTGTGTTCTTTGGAAGAATCATTTTCAAGTTGTAATATTGATGTACTTTTCATAGATAATTTACAATTAAAGAGAAATCCCTTACACAAAAACGTGTGAAGGTATTCTTTTTTTAACAAGGTTTGTAGCATTTAAGTGCCAGATATAAAACTACATACATGATTCTCTGTAGTACAAAATATCATTGTCTGCTTGTAAAACATTAGTTAAACAAATATGTTTTCAAAATCTAGAATGTGTGGTGATACTTTGAAAGATAAATATCTAGTATTTGTGCTTTACCCTCTTCGCAGAACAAAATTACAGCACGTTAGCAAGAAACCATAAAGTTCGAACTTGGCAAATTTAAATTATTCTAAAGCAAATATTTTAAAATATTGAGTTTTGAATCCTATTTGTTACTTTTGGCATCATGTAAAACTATACCCTCTTGAATAATGGTTAAAAAGTTTCCTATGCATTTTGAAGTTTTGTAAAAAACTACTAGCCTTAAACAGCATAAATGCTACTCAATGACACTACACAAAATTGTTTTAAAAAATGTAGACTGCATTACATAAAATGTTGGGCCAACACATCCGCCAAAGACCTACCCATCCTAAAATAAAAGCGGGCCAATTTTACTTCTGGACCCCTTAAACAGATAGTGTTTACTTACGTATGACATTCTCTTAGCTAAATAGAACGTAAAATGAGCATGAAATTATAGTATTTAATGGTATAATTAATAAATATAATTTATTTCCATATTGATAAAATCCATCATCACGTAATGTCATATAACTATTCTCTAAGTAGAAGAATAAAGAGAAAGATGGAGTGAGGCTACGAGAGTGGAATGTGTGAAGAGTCGGCCCGACAGCGCCTGAAGAGACCACAATCCTCCATGATTGAATGATTGATTGATTATTTCCTGTTTCCTAGGGCGCAACAATTAATTCTAACTCACGCCAAGTAAAAGTGTTTACACTAAAAAGATTTAAAAAATATATTATTTTCATTCCAAATAATGAAGCAATACAATGGATTCTTACAACACTGGCCATTTATTTACGAATACTAATAAACAAAATTGACATGGAAAGATTATCTTAATTATCATAGATATATCAAAAATTAGATTCTATTAATTAGCACATATTCAAATACATCATTCGGCCGACTCTTACATATGTGAAATATGGGAAGGTAAAGCCCCAATAAATTTTTAAAAAAATATTAAAAGTAAATTCAAAATAAATTTCTCAATTGGTCATTACAAAGATTTTGGTTCATTCATAATGATCGATTGATTGATTTGATTTGATTAGTGTTTCCCAGAGAGTGAACTGCTAAGGTATTGTTCCCATATGTTTAGTGCATATTGTCACTGGATGTGGCTGTTCTCCCCACGCTCGATGGTGAGATCAGGAACCGACCTAAACGTCGGTTTGCTCGGTTTTCCCCAACCTAGTACCTCCAATCAGCGGGACACGGTCCCAGTCGGGACGAGCTTTAAGATCTCAACTGATCTCCCGACATGTATGCTAACATAGTGCAATTAAATGTGGGTAAGTGTGTGTAAGTAAGGGGCGAGAATATGGGAAAGACCGGTAGCGGTAGCTCAGTGCATCAACTGATGTCACTGCAGCGCCTCTAACCGGGAGGTCCTAGGTTCCTACTCCCCACGGCGGCAGGATTAGCTAGCACTAGCTTTTCAGCTAGGTCGAATTCAGTCGCTGTCTGGAGGAGAATTCTAGCGGCCGGCTGCTCTGATCTGTAGTTTTCCGTGGTTTCTCCGATCAACACAAGGCGAATGCCGGAGCAGTACCGTACCAATCGGCCACGGACCGCGCGCGATCTGCCCTTCCTCTTCCTTGTCCTATCCTCTCCCCTTACACACACACACTTACACTAACATGCACTACACTACCACATATTCCGGGAGACCGGTCGGGAGCTTAGAGGTTGTCCCGACTGGAGCGGTGCCCCGCTGGTGGAAGAGTCCTGGTTAGGGGGAAACCCCACTAGCCGACGGTAGGTCGGCGCCGGATCTCGCCATCCAGCGGGGGGAAGATCACCACCATCTCCCGAGAAAAAATCATGCACTACACTAACGGGACTAATGATCAAAGCAGTTGAAGCGAAATACGAAGAAATCAATCAAAGAAAAATATGGGAAAGAATGATCGCGGGATGCGCGTTGCCGTGTTGTTACGGATGCGGCTCGGGCGGTGTTTGGTGTTTTTCGGAGAAAACACGCAAAACTACCGACTAGAGCAACGAGTCGCTAAAATCCTCCTTCGGACAGCGTCTGAATTCGACCTAGCTGCGTAGCTGGAGCCGAAAATCCTGCCACCGGCGCCGTCCACGAGACGAAGGCAGCGCGGCGCCGTGGCCAGCTGCGCCTCGCCTCGCGCTGCGTTCGATGCCAGTCGATATTTTAATAACAATGCACCGCTCCAGAAATAAAGCCCTTCACCTGCCACTGCCAAATTCCACCGCGCGGCCCTCCTCAGCCCCCCGCGCGGTCGGGGAAGCTCACTCTAAGAATAAGAGCGGCCCCTGCGTCACAATGGCCCGCGCTTCTTCTTTGGTGATTGTTGACGGTAAATAAAATCAGTAAATATGTCTTATTTATTTCTTCTTATTGGATAAAACAGCGTTACAAGGGAGTTAATAGTACGTCATGAGTAGACTGTAACATAGATAACCTATCCAAGGGATACGTATGAGTGGTTTCCAACTGTAAATTGTTTAAATTTACTAATTTGTTCTTGGTTGGGAAGAGAAAAGTAAATTATTAAGTTGAGGAGCGGAAGATGTTATGATTTAAGGGGATTTGTATTTATCTTTAGAAAAGTTTGATTTTATACTTGGGGATACTGCATTTTTCCACGACTGTGTATGAATGTGAATATACATATGTATATGAATGTGTTCGTTAGTAATGAACCGGGGAGCATTTAGAATCTTTTTTGGAAATTTGTTATGAATTACTATAAATTGCTCCATAAATATATTTATTTTCAGCGTGAATTTCTTAAAATAGAATGAAATGAATAAAATAGAAAGGAATTTTTCTTATGAGGTAATTTAATACTTTAATAAAATACGAAAAAGGAACATGGTATCACATTACGTAACACATTACTTGCTCAATGAAAGTATGAGAAATTCTTGTGTGAGTAGTATGTGAGAAGAGAAGAGAAGAGAAGAGAAGAGTGAAAAGTATTGTGGCCATACACATTATGTATTTGGTATTTCCAAGTGTATACACTCTGTGTGATAAAGTGACGTAACAAAACTATCAGCCGTTTTCAAATCTCGGTCATTGCTATAGAATTTTCAGAAGCAAGGTTTTTGCATGTCTAAATATTCCCCCAATTTGAAGATAAATTTTATTCCAGAAGTACTACTTTATTGAAAAGTATTTTATTTAGATACATTAGCGCAATTCAATCTGCTAATGTTCCTTCTCAAGTTACATAATTTTTCGAAAGTCAGACATTTCAATGTGTGTAACACATTCTCCAATACTACCGCAAACGAGAATGAACTTTATTGTAATTCAGCAGTTCAAACAATAATTTTAAAGTCTAGAAAATGTCACCGTTTGGTATTATAAACAAAAACTGTACCTTTTAAGAATAACTTCAAGTACTTTAATCGGTGAAGATTAATTTTATATAGTATGATCCATCAATGTGGCAGGTGATTTTGGATAATTGTATGTCAATTTCTTTTTAAAGAATTGATTGACACATTAATATCGATTTCCTTTATTTAAAAACATTGTCTTATGATGTATCTGATTTACGGTTCTAGTAATACATTCTTTAAAATCCACGACGGGAATTGCATAAAATGTGTAATATTTTTCATTTTTTTCATTCATTTGGCATACATATGTTCCTTGCACACGCAGAAAAATATGCTTTGAAAATTATCTAGACGCAAACATTGCTATTCTCTGAATGGTGAAGGTAGCTTATATGCATATCTGGCGGAACGACAGTCAAGAGAATATGGCGTGACGTAAAAATATTCTGCAACGCAAACCATGACGTTCTCTCTTACAGTCAACATGTAAAATCAGTACTACGTAATGGAGAGTGCGCTGTTTATACTTCGCAGAGCAGGCATTGTACTACATGAAGATGATTCCGTGGAACTTTGACGTTAGTGATTACCTTTTATAGTTAACTAAAAAAAACATCAGAAGCAAATCATGCTTATTTTACCTTTTCTAACCCTCGACAGCAAGAGCGTTCCGTGTTCTGCATGCGATGGGATTAAAATTGAGAGATGTGTAGAAATTTTAAAATATCCCTTGGCGCATACACGAATGTGGAAATGGGTGGGAACAGAGGGGAGGCCGGGGATTGTGGCGAGGCTGAGAACTGTGGAAGCGGGTGGGGAGTCGGAGGTTTCGGGGATACCGGAAGCGGCGGCGGCGGCGGTGGTGACGGAGGATGCGGGAGCGCCAGTGGCGGAGGCGACTCGTCGTCACTTTCATAGCGATGGAGGCTACCACGAAGGCTTTGGAAGCTGTGGAGGGAGAAGGCAGTGCGAATGGCGGGAGCGGCGGGGGGCAGCGGCGCAGACGGTGGGCGAGGGTCGGCGGGGGCAGCGGGGGCAACGGGGGCGGCAGGGGTGGCGAATGGAGTTGGGGTTAGGCGTGGGTGGCAGAGTGAGTGGTGGCGTGGGCGGCGGCGTGGGCAGCGGCGTGGGCGGCGGCGCGGGTGGCGGCGGGGATGGCGGCGGGGGTGGGGTGGAGCGGGGCGAGGGGCGCCGGCGGTGGCGGCGGCGGTGTTGGCGGCGGTGTGGGCGGCGGTGTTGGCGGCTGGGGCGGCGGTGGCGGCTGCAGTGGGAGTGTGGGTGAGGGGAACTGTGGGAGAGGCGGGGGGCAAGGCTGCGGGGCGTCGGTGGCGTCGAGTGCGGCGGGGCGGGAGGGTCGAGGGCGTCGCCGCGAAGTACAAAAGCTGCAAAGAGAGCAGCCGGCGCAGGAGCTTGCGCGGAACCGGGGCTTCCGACGCGACGACCAATCACCGGGAAGAATGCGTTTAAAACGTACCCGGAAGTTGTGAAATATGGACCTCGTACAAATTGCAACACCTGTTTTGCAATAATAATTTCTCAGACGTTTTGATTAACTACTTAAGCAGCGCCTAATTCTCTTTATCTGCGCCAGCGAAGAAATATGGACTCGGGCGGCGCGGCGCCGACTGCCGCAGCGAGGGGCGGGGCTGCCGCGGTGATGGCCGCAGCGAACGGTCGGGGAGGTGCGAACAAAGAGGAAAATAGCACCGTCGAAGGAGAATTTTTTGCGAAGGTACGTTCGTTAAGTCCGACATTAGGAACTAGATACTGCTAGAAATAGTCGAGAGACACGATAGAAAAAAGATACTGTAGCAGGGAAGAAAATTGCGAAAGTAATTTAAAAAAAGATTTGAAAATGATTGAAATTATGATAATATGATAAACCGGGAAAGATTAATTGATAAGTTGCACGAAAAGAGAGAAAATAATTCAAAAAATTAATGAAATATAATTATTGTGGTAGAAGAAAGAGTAACCTGATTTTAATATGATTCAGTAAGGAACAGAAAGGAATAGAATACGTAAACCAGAATCATCCTGATCGATATCAACTGCTTTATTTGTACACGTAATAGCGCAGATAATGGTGAAGATGTGATAAGATTACGATTCAGCAAATGGACCCAACTTCTCAAGTGAGAAAGGAGTCTAGAGGGAGAGCAGACAACTGGAGACGGGCGCGGGGCCACAAGGCCCACGGGGGCGGCGGCCTCCGAGGGTGCGGTCAAGGCGGAGGCGAGGAGCCGTGGAATGAGCTCCCGAGCAGTTTCCGTTGACCAGCACGTCACCGTCGCTTCCCTCCCTCACCGGATAACACCACCATTGACCCCGCCCCTCGCCACTGCCCCTCACCACTGCCCCTCACCTCTGCCCCTCACCCCTGCCCCTCGCCACTGCCCCTCGCCACTGCCCCTCGCCACTGCCCCTCGCCACTGCCCCTCGCCACTGCCCCTCGCCACTGCCCCTCGCCACTGCCCCTCGCCACTGCCCCTCGCCACCGCCCCTCGCCACCGCCCCTCACCACCGCCCCTCACCCCTGCCCCTCACCCCTGCCCCTCACCCCTGCCCCTAACACCTGCCCCTCACCCCGGCCCTCACCAATGCCCCTCACCAATGCCCCTCACCAATGCCCCTCACCAATGCCCCTCACCATTGATTCTTACCACGGCCATTCGCCACCATCCCTCGCCTCAGTCCCTTACCACCTCTTCTGGCCACCGCCCCACGCAATCGTCTCTTGCCACCGCCCCTCGCCATCGCCCTTTGCCTCTGCCCACCGCCACCGCCCCTCGCCACTGTCCTTACCGCCGCCCCTTGCCACCAACCCCGCCACAGCCCTTCGTCACCTACCCTCGCCACCCCCTAAGGCCACTGCCCCTCGACGCCACCACCCCCGCTACCGCCCCTCGCTACTCCCCCTCGCCACAGCCCACCAGCCCACAACCCACCCCCGCCCCCGTCACCATCCTTCGTCACCGCCCTTCGCCACCGCTCCTCGTCACCGTCCCTCACAAACCTCATCACCTAATGCCACAGTCCCTTGCCCTCACCCTTTCCCGCTCGCCTTCGCCACCGCCTCTACATCTTCCGTAGACTCCGCCATCCACCAACATCTTCGCCAATACCCGCACCATCTCTGCGTCACCACGCCTGCAACTCGCCGGCTATCAATCGTCTCCTCTTCCACCGCTGTTACTCCCAGCGCTACCGCAACACCCACCGCCAGCGCCACCAGGGCGAGTACCGCCGTCACAGCCCTCACCCACTCGCCGGCTCCCACCGCCGCAGGCACCAATACATTACACGCATCGGCGATGTCGAAGTGCTAAGTTTAATTGGAGCCTCCCGAACAAATCCGCGACTCCCCGCGCTGCCGCCCCCGCCCCCGCCCACGCCCCCCCCCCGGGTTGCCGCCGGCGAGGAGCGTAATTATACGGGGCGGACACATGACGGGACGGGACGGGACGGGCGCTCTTCGGCGCCGGGGGCGCGGCCGGACGGCGCAGTGGACGTCGGCCCCACCTCCTTCGCCTCCGCCCCCGCCTCCGCCCCCGGCCGCAGGCACTGACACCGCCCCGCGCGGCGCTCTGGCCCTTACCCCCCCCGCCTCACCCACACCCGACGCACATCATTTACTGCAGTCAGAAAATTGCCTTCCAGGGAAGGGCGCCGACACGCCGTGCACGTTATAATCAATGTTTTCAAGCTGAGATCTAAGATGGAGTGACAGTGTCAGGATTTCATTTCATTTAATGGATCAATCTGAAATCCATCCATTAGAAACAGCCACTTTGCCTTCAACAATTTTTGCAAACCACAGCTTGTTAGAGAACTTCCCACTATTTTATATTACTATCATATTTCTTGGCCCTCGCGGTTTAGCTCATTAATCAGCGTGCTCGCTTTCCATGAAGCGACCGCGGATCACATTCCTGGTCGCGCAAGGTTATAGCGTGCGTTTTCCTTGCAATGTTCCAGTACATGTTGCTGTGGGACGATGACAAAACTCACTTCTCAGGTTGAGAAGACCAGAATACGGCGTGGGGATGTTTTCGTGCTAATAAAACGTACCCCATTAACCCAAGATCGCAATGTTGCTGGTAGGCCATGGCCCGTACGTGGGCTGTAGCGCCAAGTACAGACAAATCGTATTTCTTCACACAAGATAACAAAGAAATATTTGCCTACATGTCATTTGTTACATACTAGTTACATCCTGAATGACCTATTTAAGTTCACATCTGCAATTTATAGAAACATGTATCATGTAATTTCAGCTGATTTTTGTGAAATCTAGCATTAAATTTGCATGGTTAATGTGTCATCACCGCGCCATTATCAACAATTTTCCACCAAGGCCTCAAGGTCATCGTTGCAACTGCGCTCGCTGCTGCGTCCTGCTCCTTGCGGCAATCGCCGCCCCCCCCCCCCGCCGGACGCCTGACCGCTCGGCCCCCGCGCGGGAAATTGAGCGGGGAAGGGGCAATGAAGGGCGTTCCGCGCCCGCCCCCTCGGAGCGAAAGTTTTCGCGCGGGCGAGTTGGATGAAAGCGGTTCCGCGCCCACCCCGCCCGCGGGCCCCACTTCCGGTCCACGCCCCCCCCCCATCCAACGTTTCTCTGACCGACCCCGTCTCCTTGCGAAATCCGCGCCCTCTCTTCCCCGCCCCCGCGTCGTTCTCTCGCCGCCACCGCTTCCACTTCGTTCAATCGCCACCCTCTTGCCCCAGCTCCCCCTCTCCCTCGCTGATCCCCGCTTCCCCTTCAAGCCACCCCTGGCGGAGACTTCTGAAGCCGTACCCACACAACGTATCCTCAGGCCTTATCCTCACGCCGCACCCGTAGTCCGTATCCTCGAACCGTACCATTAGGCCATACCCTCCTGCCGAATCCACACGCCATATCCCCACACCGTACTGAGACGTTGTACCCACATGATGTACTTAAACGCCCTACCCACACGACCCATCCACACGCCCTACTCACACCCCGATCCATATACCTTACCCACACGCCCCATCACACACCCTACCCATATACCCTACCCATATACCCTACCCATACGCCCTACCCATACGCCCTACCCATACGCCCTACCCATATACCCTACCCATACGCCCTACCCATACGCCCTACCCATACGCCCTACCCATACGCCCTACCCATACGCCCTACCCATACGCCCTACCCATACGCCCTACCCATACGCCCTACCCATACGCCCTACCCATACGCCCTACCCATACGCCCTACCCATATACCCTACCCATACGCCCTACCCATACGCCCTACCCATATACCCTACCCATACGCCCTACCCATACGCCCTACCCATACGCCCTACCCATACGCCCTACCCATATACCCTACCCATACGCCCTACCCATACGCCCTACCCATATACCCTACCCATACGCCCTACCCATACGCCCTACCCATACGCCCTACCCATACGCCCTACCCATATACCCTACCCATACGCCCTACCCATACGCCCTACCTCCACCCACCAACCCCGGAGATGGCCGCTCGCAGGGAACGGGCTGCTGACTGAAGCCGGAGTCCGCGCGCGTCATGCGTCGGCTGATTGACGCGGATGTTGGGGATTCTTCG
>BLKR01016185.1:0-34612 GCA_011170035.1 Teleogryllus occipitalis | reverse complement strand
TGTGTGTATGTATATGTGTGTATGTATATGTGTGTATGTATATGTGTGTATGTATATGTGTGTATGTATATGTGTGTATGTATATGTGTGTATGTATATGTGTGTATGTATATGTGTGTATGTATATGTGTGTATGTGTATGTGTATGTGTATGTGTATGTGTGTATGTGTATGTGTGTATGTGTATGTGTGTATGTGTATGTGTGTATGTGTATGTGTGTATGTGTATGTGTGTATGTGTATGTGTGTATGTGTATGTGTGTATGTGTATGTGTATGTGTGTGTGTATGTGTGTGTGTGTGTATGTGTGTGTGTGTGTGTGTGTGTGTGTGTGTATTGTGATGGATCGGAGTTTGGTTCACTACAACAAATATTTGATTAAAAGGGGGTCAGGTATTCTTTCTCGTGAATGGGCTCATATGGAAACGCACAAACATGGAAAAAACACATTGCAAAACAGTAACACTTTTTTAAGATTTATTTTAATGAAACAAAATTAAAACAACGAAAATGAACATTTATTAGTCATTATCGTAAATTGAAATACGAAAATTACAGCTAATATAAGTAACAACTCCCATACACGATTACAGCCTGTAACTACTTAAGCATTCTTGACGTTTTTTGAGCTCCCTTTTCTACTTAGGTTACCTCCTATATGAACAAAATAGCTTAACTTAATCAATTCTTTAAAATGGTGAATGGCATGATCTTTCTTTTCTACAGTCATAACTCCCCCCTCTTACAATAATTGTTCGCTCCGGGGCTTGTCCCTCCCTCTTACGTTTAAGATAAAGCCTGTTCCCTCCTCTCACCTTCCCTTATCATTGCCTGAACCTAACCACGTTCGCTCGGAAGCGGTCTTAGGATATGGCGAAGCTTGTTACCAACGCCTCACGCTGCCGCGGTCTCCGTGGTGGGAAGCAGCCGTTATGACCTTCACACACGTGGCTGCAGAGCTTCCCTTGAGGGCGACACTCGCCTCGCTGAATGCGCTGTTGATTTCTCTCTTCAGCCTGCTGGATTGTGTGGCGTTGACAACGCACCATTTATTCTCACTCCGGTTGTTCCCGTCCCGTGCGTTCATTGGTGGTTCACTATGTTGCTAGGTTACCATTCGCCTCGTCAATTGTCCGCTCGCCACACGCCTGTTGGATTTGTCCCCGATATAATAGTTCGTCACTCCACGCATCTTCGGTTTGTTGATATAGACCTGATATGTTTCGCACCTGCGTCGCACAACGTTCACCTCATTAGTTTTGATTTCATACGACCACGTGTCGCCAGGTATGTCTCTCTGCACTGTCTCTCGTTTTCACGTATTTGATTTCACTCCTCTCCATATTTAATTCCAATGTTTTTCGGTTGTCTCGTCGGCATTTTATTAATTTTTTAATCTTTTTTATTTCACAGCTAATACTTACATCGTGCACTTCCACCTTCTTGTGTTCAACTGTTTTCCGAAAATATTATTTCTTCGGATTTCTTCCAAAACTTAATATTTCCGAAAATGTTTATTACTTACAAAACCCTCTTCATTATTTTTTCTAGGTCTGTCTGTTGTTTTACCCAGTTCTCCAGATCCGGCGTAATACGAATAAATGTCAATTTTCCCCTAATTCCTTCACTTGTTTATCGTAAACATGTTATTTCCGGGATTATTAAAAACAGAATTAATTATTGTTCTGACGCATCAGTATGGATCATCACAGATGGGAGAGGGATGGAAAGGAGAAGAGGGAAGCTGAGACGTGAGTGTGGTTAGAATGGGGTCACGAGAGTGGCGAAAATGGGTCGAAAGGAAGGCGAAGAGAGGGGTGAAAGGGACTGGGAGGAGCGGAGAGAGAGATCTCGGTGGGGCCAAGGTGGAGGGAAGAGAAAGGCATGGGCAGAGGGGAGGGTTAGGAGAGGAAATTGAGAAGGGAAACGAGCAGGGCATGGTGAGGTATGGGAAGGGTCGAGGGCAGGACTTCAGCGCAACCCTTGAAACGGACCGCCGCGCCGCACCGCTGTTCTGCTCCTCTTTGCTTTTCAATACGCGCCGAGTGTATTTGCAAGCCCGGGCCGATAGGCTCATTGACTAAGTCAACTTTTCCCCTTTGATCGCGTTTCATGGAATATTTAAATTTAATTTCAATCTCTGGGCCTTCATTTCCTTTGATAGGCTTTTCCATTTATTAAATGTAAATACGAACATTTTACGCTGTTTCCGATAATTCCCCAATGCAAGGAAATTTGCTGATTTTCATTCGAGGACTACAAATGGAGGCTCCCGCTCTCACCTTATGCTTTCCTTTGACAAGATTTCCATCAATCTGATCATGAATCGGCGTAATGTGAGATCATTTAATGTGTAATATATACGAGTATACACAATACATTCTAGATATGACTAAGGGAAAAAAGACGGTTTTGTATGATTTATAAAATATTATCGATGGAAGACCCCTTTAAGTATACTATCGGTGCTTAAATAATACTTAAATCATATTTAATATTTTAATAAGTTTTTCGAATATTATGATTTAGGAAAAACAGCACGTGATCACGCAACCCGCATCATGTTACTATCATGCAAAACTCGAATGCGGCGCGTCCCAAGGTGTTAAGCCCGAAGTTTTGTGACACTTAAGCCACACGAAACTTTCTAAGTAGAGTTCTAATGTGGCACTAATTTCACTTCTACAATAATTTTAAAAATGCTAGTTTTGGGGGGTTTTCTTTTTCAAAAATATTTTTTGAATTTTTTACACTTTTAGGATAACTTTCGCAGGGATCCAGCTAGTTATGTATTTTATATTTTAAGTTATTTTATACTATTCTATACGACTGTATAAAATATTGTATTGTATTGTGTAAAGGAGTATCCAAAATTTAAGAACATTCTACAATATGCCAAACAATGCATTTATTCTCCAGTAGACAGGTTCTTCATGCGATGCGGCACTATCCTTCACGCGATGTGGCACTTCACTTCAAAGAATGCTCTTCACAACCAATTACCTGAATGCTTCCACCGATTACAGTCAGTAGGTCTACATAATAAAAGTCTATTTAAATAATCAGTAGCCTGCATCCGTCCGTCCATCTGTACCAACAGTCAGAGCACTTCGGGACAACAAATCGAGAAAGACTAAGTGTCGCTAGACGCGTCTTCGCCTCCTCATGGTAAACTGCGGTTTTTGTGGATCCATCCACAATATTTATTTTAAAGCAATTTTTATAAATGTTTAAGCAACTAAAATGCCTTTTTGGTGACGTATGCCTCCTAAAAGGGTGGTCAGTAGCTCAATCGATTCCGCTTCACGAGATTAATTGAATGGCGCAATGCTTTGTCGGTTCCCTTTAAAATATTCCAAAAAACTTCTAGAAAAACACGTTTTTTGTTTTTAATTGTTATATCGTATCCTTTACCCCGCCGCACTTTACGCATTTGCCGCGTTTTCTGTTTGATTCTTGCTTTGCTTTGGTCTCGTGTTTGCTACGTCTTGGTACGTCTCAGAAACGTACGGACATCCAACGGAAATGAAGGATTTTTTCTCTTCTAATCATACGAGTTTCAAACAACGAAAATGCTGAATTGTGCAAACATTTCTTGTGGTCTCTTGCTTGCTGTCTTTCAAGAGGACCTGTGCATTTACTCCTAACATTCCAGTAATTAATCTGAAGGAAAGAGACACTGGCCACCTTCTGGTAATCCTCGACATACATTACCAACTGCTTATCTGATCCACTGCCTACTTATGTGACATTATAATCCATGTTGATGCTTGGAATTCTCGTAGCACAGTCAAATTCAAGTTTGTCATCAATAGTTTACTGCTCTACTTTTCGTTGGTACATTCGAAATTATAACAGTAAAATTATTTTAGAATCCAAAAGTAGAGAATTCTTCTTCTCGTGATTTGTTACATAGAAACTCTGAAAATATTTGTTTTTGTTTTTTCACAGTTCCTGCAGTTGTCTGTCAAACAAATATATCAAACAGCCGTTTTGACAAAGAAAAGCTTGTGTAGTAATTGTCTGTTATAACATTTCTGTTGGTATTTTGTGTACGTAAAACTAGTGCCACAACAATGTCATCGTGAGAATTTGACACCGGGCTCCCATTCTTCTGCTTTCCACAGAAGCGCCACGCGTGTGTTTCAGGATCGCGCCGACTCACTGAAGCGGGAGCGCTTAGTACGGAGTGCAACGGACAGCTTAGGCGGCCATTGTCATATTGCAGTCCTCATGTTGACAGAAATCATTTCAATACCATTCGATGACTGACACTCTGCTATTGGAATTCTCCCCGTGATTAGCTCCTAAATTTTCCGTTAAACTCCGTTCCAAAGCACACCCGCTCAAGGGTTAAAGCCCCCTGAAAAACAGGTGTACCAGTTGTTAAGTTAAAACGATAAAATTCAGAAAACTATACACTTTTCCAGCGTATTATTGGAGCATGAAACGTTTGAGATTTTGGAACCGGGAGAGGTGGCTCAGTTCATCAACTGATGTCACTTCAGTACCTCTGACCGGGAGGTCCTAGGTTCGAGTCCCGACAGTGGCAAGATTTTCGATACTAGCTTGTCAGCTAGGTTGAATTCAGTCGCTGTTCTTCCTTGTCCTATCCTCACCCCTTACACACGCTTACACTAACGTGCACTACTCTATCACACATGCGGGGAGACCGGTCGGGAGCTTAGAGCTTATCCCTCTGGTGTGAGATACGTGGTTGGGAGAAACCTCGCTAGCCGACGGTAGGTCGGCGCCGGATCTCGCCATCCAGCAGGGAAAGATCATCGCCACCTCCCGACGCAAAAACATGCACTACACTTACGGAACTAATGCCCTCAGTCGTTGGCGCGCCCGGAATCACTAACAAGCAACCTTGAGATTTTGGGGAGAAATAAAAACAAGTTGTGAACTCGCCAAGTAGACTAGAGTCCACAGTGCTTCTTGTAACGTGTGTCGGCGCGCTCGCGTGTTCGCAGCCGCCCATCGTGGTGCTGAACGTGGTGGTGATGGAGGCGGAGGGGCTGGAGGCGAAGGATGCCAACGGTAAGCAAGGTCTCTCGCGCTCCTTGTCTCTCGACGTCTGTGGTAGTGCGTAGCGTACGTAGTGCTAGACGTAGAGGAGCTCCGTGGGACACTCAACACCACAATACAAGTATTTATGGTCACAACGTTGGCGCTGTTTCTGTTTTTATAGACTCTTCAAGATGATTAGCAATAAAACTTCCTTTCACTAATAACGAAATATTTACTTTTTATTCACTTGTTTGATGGGAGGTTCTCGAAAGAACACGCAGTTGTCATTCTTGCATAATTGTTCGCGACAATTGAATTATTTTATTACTGTATGCCATTTTCATTTCTCACATATTTAACGAGATGTTTCGCCCGAAAAGTACCTGAAACCCTTCACAAGTTTGTAGGAAAACAATTAGCTACCAGTCTACAGATATGAGATTAAACTACCTATGAGAGCGGCTACTATTCACTGATGTTGAAAATGGGGACTTTTACACCGTTCAAAATGTTTTTCTTAAAATAATGTTGAAATTCTAGTTTAATAGCATCAATAGCAAACGCTTTACAATGGTGAATTAGAACTGTTTATAGACGTATATTTTCAGTTTCTCAAACTGAAAAGTCGCCTAGGATTCTTTTGATCATTTATTTATTACAATAATCACATGTTCGAATGCATCAGTAGTTCTTTATTTAATAAAATTCATGTTTCTGCAATATGGTTGAATTCAATGGGCATTTACTTATATTAATTGAAGAATTTATCCTCTGAATTTTTCAAGATGAGACAAGCAAATATACTGTTTTCATAATTCGTTAATTTAAACGATACATTGGTATAAGGAGAATTGTAAGATACTTCTATCGCAAATAAAATACAAAGAAATGAATTTATTGTTGGAGGCTCATTTTCAAGTGGGTTTTTATAATATCTTTGTTTTATTTGAAACGTCATCAAACTAAAAAGATAAATTTAAATATCAAATGCCATTTGAAACCCACACGTTGCTGGTAGGCAATTATTTTATAAAGAAATATTTACATTTTACAAGCTGAAATCTTAAATACTTTTATGAAGTTTGTGATAATTTTGTTAGATTTGGAAGAAGTACGTTGATGTTATTTAAAAAACGTACGTTGGTGTAGATACATAAATAAAATATAATAGAAAATCAAACAATTGTTTTCATCTTCGAGTATCTTGAAATTTATAAATAATTATTATTTTCAAGATTTTTAAACATTGGTTTAAACATACGATGACATAAGTTTGAAAAACTTTTTAATATCCCTAATATGAACAATACCCAATGCAGAAAATGAGTCATCCAACATTACTTCATTGTGGATGATATGAAAACCTCGGGGAAATAACATGGTATGCCACTATACAAAGTTTTGAGAAGAAGGGAAGTAAAGGTTTAATCATTTCCATAAATAAGATAAAGCCATGAAATTTATTTTTTACAATATATCAACATTCACAAGATGAAATATCCGCATTATGTCCAATAATACGGAAACTGATACTTAAACTAAACCGAAAAACACTAATATCTCAATTTCATCAGAAATGTGGCTTAGCATTATTGCCCCAAGGTCTTCATATGTTCAACGGGCCTTGAAACTAAACACAGAATAGAAGATGGTCTGATGATTGGACTACCTAAAACCAGTGGTACTATCTTTAAATAACAAACACTTTCCAACATTTCCAAACACAGACACAGAAGTAAATTCAGAAAGATAGCATTATGCCAGTAGAGGTCTGCAAGCAATACACAGTCAAGCATTACAGGTGTCACAGAATAAATGTTAAAAATTTATCAGGCATATAGAGGCTTGAAAATTATCACTTTTTACCAACGAACATGTAGTGGGAATTGCTGGAAGAGGAATTAAATGTACTTATGCATGTGATATTTGCACCTGGTTTAAGGCAATCTAGTGCGCACAGATATTCAACAGGTAGACGAAATCTCCTAGTCTATGTCAGAACATGACCTGAAGTACATCGATGTGCAAGAGCTTGCATAAAAAAATCAGGGGCTAATTTCACATTTGTAAATGCCTATAACTCCATTTTATGCAATTTCCCTCTATTTGTTCACTGTCAAAAAGGGATAATTTTCGACCCCTCTACATGTCCTAGAAGTTTATAACATTTATTCTGTATGTAATCTGTATGTAATCATTCTGTGGGTAATTAGACTCACCGACCGACAGACACACAGGTAAAGAAATACAAAAAAAGAGTGGCTAAAAATTGTTACTCAAAAATACGAAATACGGAAGGATGCTTACTCAAAACTGACCTTGTCGGTAAAAAGGACGCTCAAAACGTGAAATTACGCATCTTTCAGCAACTGACAGGAAAAAATGATCTTATAACAAAATGACGCAAATATTAACAAAAAAATCATGCCAAAAATTCTACATGCAAAAACCAACATTATTTTAATTAATTTATACATTTAATTTAAACTGTAAAATAATAATGATTAATATTAGAACCATCAGAATATTTAGGAAAGTGTTTGAATTATAAATTGAGAATAAGCCCAGTTCACTCGCATCATCATCATATTATTATTTAAACACATTTAATCATATTCATTAAAACTTTCGTACTTGATATTTGTAAAAAATGATCACGGTATTAATTAGCAAATATGTACCGAACACAATCAAAGTAATTACTTTACCTTCTATAAGTAAACAAGAGTTTCATACCTTAAAAGTCTATATTTGATTTACAGATTTATTGAACATAACAAGTTTAATATTTAGCAATTAAACACAACTTTGTAAAACTAATGTACATTTCCATTTTAAAAATTCGCCAAGTTTCTGCATCTTTTAGATTTACATGATATATACATTTTTGTGCATGATGTGAGCTCTTTCTTATTTAGTAACTTATTCGATTTGCAAAGTAGTTCAAATTTCGATTATTTAATTTCTATAGTCATCTAACTAAAAAATTTAATGAGAATAAATGCAAAAGGACACGGAAGCATGTGTAACGTGCAATAATTGTTCTATGAGATTTAAATTGCATTGTAGGAAGTATATGTGTAGTAGATGGATGTTTTCCGTAACGATGTGCCAGTGGCGGATATCAATCTCATGCCTTTTTTTCCTCGAAGCTTTCAGTTAATGCGTAATGTTCGGTCGCTCGCTCTCTCTTTCTCTCATTTTCACTCTCTCAGTTTCTCTCTCACACACTTTCTCTCTTTCTTTCTGTCTCTCTCCCTCATCCACTCTCTCTCTCTCACACACACACACGCGCGCGCGCGCGCATACACACACTTATTCTCTTTATTCCCTCTCGCTCATTATTTCTTTCTCACACCCGCTCTCTAAGTCGCCCTCCATCTCTGTCTGTCTGTCTCTCCCCCCCATCTCTCTCTCTCTCTTTCTCTCTCTCTTTCTCTCGGTGAAAAATATGCTCGTGCATAAAAAGCATGAAGTTGCAGTACTCGAGAACCTGTTGAGCTGTTGGCGGTGTTCCTCTCTAGGAAATCGCGTGATCTCGTCGCCACTGGGACGTCGGTTGCTGGTTGCATGCGGAATGTTGCATGCGAGGCGCAGTCCGCGCGTCGCGCAACTGCTCCGGCCCTCAGACGGTTGGCTAGAACAGGCTCCGAAATGAAGGTGGCCTTCTTACCGCAATTGGCGGCAATCCCCCTTGGCGAGTTTCATTCACGTTCCATTCGATTGCCTCAACCCTCCAGGAGGCGCGCAGCAACACTCAGTGTTGCACGGACAGGGTTCATGTTACTGAAAAGGTTGATTTGCATTTGGTGTGCTTCAAAACGTGGTACTCGTATTCACAGTTCGTGGTATTGGCTCGCACATTGCACCATTTATTTTATCGGTGAGTTGTAAAACGTCATTAGTTTAATGAAAGAATTCCATACTGCACTTATCCGTTCTCGTTGTTGACAAATTGTTGCGATTTTTAGATACATTTTACACATTAAGCAATTTATGATACGAATTATTAATCTATATCAATAAAATTGGAATGTCTGTAATTTCAAAATAGCTGGCTTTTTGTAATCTGTTATGATTATTTGGATGCTATAAATTCCAAATCAATTGTTTTTACGATTTTTGTCTGTCCAGAGTAATCTCTGAAATGGCTCAATCGAGTTTCGTGCGATTTTCATTGAAAGGTAGAGTGTTTTGTCGGGCATAACTTAGGCTGCTTGTTTTCAAATTATTATTTTCACATAAAGAGCATTTGTTTTCCGAGGTGAGGAGGCACAGGGAAGATCTGGGTGGGATGATATGGGGCGGCACGGGGCAAGGCATTTCACTGTAGATGACGCCAAGAGTAGAGTTGAGCCACCAAACTTAGAATTCATTCCTTTTCGTGTCTAATATGCGATAATATATACCTGGTAACACAGGACACTACAGCTAGTATACATTTGTAATACAGTATAATACAGTAGTAATACATTCACTATATTACATACATGCGTAAGAATAGTTTTATAGTTTTTTAACATATACTAGTGGACCTGGCAATGCTTCGCTATTGCAATGTATTACACGTCACAGTCTACTGGTCACCGAATGTTAATCACGTTTTACGCTCAGCAAAAAATTTTAATAGCTAAAATACTTTCTCGCGAGTACGGGTTTGTTCTAAGTCTTGGTTTGGGTATGATTGTCACGTATCCTGTTGTTAAAATGTTCTCCCTCACATTTGAACATGTATTCGTTATGATATATGTCTTGGAGAAATTTGATTTACTTGCCCGAGATAACGTTCAAGTAATAATTCCGGCCGATATTTCAAAATCGATGGGGCAGAATATACAGCGATGACGCGCTTAATACTTCAGGGTGCGGTGAGCTGCGTAGAGCGACTTTTCAGGGACGCTCCAGTCAAAATAAACCCATAAAATCATCAACGCCCCGATTTTGCGTCTATGTGCGACAGACATACACTCATTGACAATGTAATTTGTGCAAGTGCAAGCAATAAGTTAACAAATATATACTGTAATCTGATGAACGGTACGGCTGCGCATAAAATACAAACAATCAAACAAAGAAATATTGGTTTTATGTATTAGATGTGTGTTCAGTAAAACCTGTCGCCACCCCTTTATTTCTTTAATTATTTTCTTGCGTTCAGTTTACATATTTTGTATGTTTTTTTTATTTATCACTGCTCTTTTAGTCTTTCGAACGTACTTGCAAACACACAGATAAGGTATTCTAACAATGATAATCTTATCACAATTGTTTGTAAAAAAATGTTGGAAGAAAATGAAACTTACTTTCATAACCTTATCATTTCACTCCCACGATCGCAGTCTGTATTTCGTTTTAAGCTTCCACTCTTTCGTTAAGCTCTTCCACTCATATATTTCAAATTAAAAATTCATTCAATTAAATATCTTAGTTTATTACACTACTTTTTATACAATTTCATGTTTTTTAAAAGTCTAAAAATGTTACAATATATTTTAAATGTGCAGCACTGAGAGTTACATGCGCCTGTTCGTGTAAGTGCTAATGGTGCGCTTGCTGGAGGGTTAAATGTGCAGTTTCCCTGAAGACTATTCTTTGTCTTCTTTTTTACTCTCGCCACCCCATCCATCGGCGGTTATAGCAAGTCTGGCTTGCGTCGGTTGTAAATCTGATACCGTCCCATTGTCCCACAAGTTGTGACAATGTAGAAGCAGTTCTGCGGCGACAAATTTATAACTGACACAAGCCAGGACTATAAGACTCGCTGGAGAGTGGATGAGAATTTTTACACTTACTTATCCCAGATTGTTCCTTATTATTAGTGTTCTAATTGTTTTTTTTAATATTTCATTTTAGGCATATATTATACCAGCGAAAAGCTCATATTCCTCAAAAAAAAGAATGAATTTAAAGAATAATTGTTAGAACGAGTCCAACATACATCCGATGTTGAACCAAAATTATGTTGCACAAAATTATACCTCTAAGACACTACAAATTGTGAAAGACTAATTGCTACTGAATTAAATAACAGTGAGACCTTTTAAAATTTATTAATTTGTTCCCCTGCGAAAATACAATCATATATTATTTAATCAAAATACGAATTTTAGAGATAATTGGTAACCACAATTTTTCTCCGAGGTTTTAAAAACGTTTTCGTACATTTCTTATCCCGAAACTCGTGTTTTCTCAACTATAGAAATTACTTATACGTAGTCATAGGTAAGCAAAACTCTTTTCCGAAGTTTGAATACATTTTTCTCAACATAAATATCCATTGAATGTGTATTTTGGAAATGTATGTTTCCATCCTTTCGACTGAGACTTTTCGAATATTCAGTTTCACTGTAACAAATATTTCAGTCACTTATTATAATGTATTAAATTTTATTTTGGAACTTTAGTTTATGATTCCATTTGGTCACGCATTTCTCAAGTGTTGTATCATTATCTGCCAGACCCTTTGTCGTGAGTTGTAGATCGCCTTTAGTGAAAGGGAAACCGTTGCTGAGCGATATCTCAATTTAATCCATTGAGCACGTTTACTATAATTAATGTTAAATAATGTTACATTAAAATTCATTACGTTAACATTTTACTCTCTATCAATGTCTTTGTAATACAAATACAGTTGTACTATCAAAAATTTCACATTTCAAGCACGCTGCACCAACTAGTCATTTTTGTTGTGTTGTGTTAACATCTCAAAGATTCTGTCAGACGTTCCAGAAAAGTGAAAAATAAATCCAAGAGAGAAGTATTTGATTGTATTGCATGTTAAAGTTATTTTTATACACGATTATATTTTCAAAATTGAAAAAATAATTAAAATCCCTTATCTCTTGTTCATGTAACGTTGCTTACAGTGCATGTGGGCTACAGCAGTTCGTTTCTCACATGTGCCACGTCCTGCCATCTCGTTCAACTGAGATTGGGACGAGAGGACGACCGGTTACAGCATTAACATTACAACTATACTATCATAGCACGTCATACGCAGTTTGAACTGTTTTTGACGTAAAATAAATAAATAAATAAATCTTTTGGATAACCCCGACATTCTGGAACTCTGAAGTTTTCTCGTCTTTCCCTGCGTTCTTAGCTTGTAATGTTTTCAAGTGATTACACCGTATCTTTTCTCACTTGAATTCACAGAATTTGGACAAAAAGTAGAAACGGCACGTTTTAGACATTGATAAAGCGGTCACTTTTTTGCAGAAAAACGATCGTGTCTCTTTGATTTGATTATAGTATTGTACAAACAACCGTTATTAGTTACTATATATAGGTGATCATTTCCCATGAAGGTCTTCAAGGGTCTTTTTGGGTGGAAGGAAGTTGTGATATCCTATGCCGTTGCGCCAGTAATAATTTAACTTAAATTTTTAATAATGAGAAATTTAATTAAAATGTAGAGACGAACATGATATTTCGAGTACCTGAAAAAGCATTGTCAGATGTACACAAGCGTGGTAAACAGTTTAGAGCCAATGTAAAGAAAAATGCTGTGCCTGAATTTAATCTGCATGTTGATGTGTTGTCCATCACCTTGTTTCCAACCACATAAAAGAGTTTAAGTGTAGAGAACAGTCCCCGAAGCGAAAGGTCATGACTGCTCGACCCCATCGATGATTCATTATAACCGGTCTGTTGGAGCATAAGCGAAATACTTATTTTCAGTGAGTAACACTTGTGATATTGCAAGTTGTAAGTCGTGTCCCCTTCAAATGATTCAAAGAGTAATCATGTCCATTCTAGAGGATTTTCGCCGGAGAAGCCATCTATCACCTTCGTCCGTACACGTTAAAGAGAATGTTTAAGAGGATTTCTTTTTCAGGTACATCTCCTTAACAATTTCCTGAACTTGTAATATTATTGTACCAAAAGTTGGTGAGTTTCGAGTTTGATGCCCGCTTTCAGTATCTGTGAAGAACCTGGAATATCTGTTACCGGGAAAAATACTATCCTGTTACCTTGCCAACTGTGATTTGCAAGAATTCATTTCACGTAAAGCCAGGTGGTTTAATATTGCTTGTAAATTCAGATGTTTCCACAATTTGTCCAACTTCTGGATGTTTTATTTCTTGAAAGAGTGTCTATTATGCGAATTCACATTTGAACTTCGCATAATGTTTGAGTGGCTATAGTACACAAAAATGAACACAGTTATCATTTTGATAGCCAAAAGTTTCATAGTACTGTTTGCCTGCTGCATTTTACGTCGTTGAAGTAGAAGGCATGTCGTTCTGAAATTACTTTCAAAAGCATTTTAACAGGTACTAAAGTTTACGACCTATTTATGAAGTTTTAACGAAAACAACTATAATAAACATCTATACTCTTCTTGTCTGTGTTGCACTGCAGCCACATTGAGAGGAGGAAGGAAAGAGGGTGTTGAGGTCGAGGGGAAGAGAGGGAGAGCGGGAGGGGGTGTAGTTGATAGGAAAGTGCTCTTCAGCAAAAGTTGTAGAATACAACGAGCTGTTATTGCGAATTCCAAATGCAAGAGGAGGATTTCGTCATTTCATTGTTTATCCATACACATATTAATTGCGGGGTCAAAAATTAGTTATTGCTTATTCTGCAAAAAATGTTACGTCTCCGATGTACGTAGTGACTCACTCAGTATATGCTTGTAAACATTTACATACTATTTTGCCATACGTCGAACCGCTAGGGCTCCCCGCCGCCGTTTCCGAGCTGGGCTGCTGGGTTGTGTGCCTTGTTTGGCCGCGTGGCGCGCTGGCGACGGTGCGCTGAGCATGGTGCGTTCCGCAGGCTTCAGCGACCCCTACTGCCTGCTAGGCGTGGTGCCAGCGTCCGAGAGCACCGCCGCGTCGCCGCGCTCGCCCGCCGCCCCCACCGCCCCCGCCTCCCCGGGCGCCGCCCCCGGCCTCGGCCCCGGCCCCGGCCCCGGCCCCGCCCCCGCCCTCGCGCTCGACCCCCGGGGCGGTGGGTCGGACGAGGCGCCGCCGCCGCCGCCGCTGCCGCCGCCGCCGGGCGAAAGGGGCGGGGCCGGCGCGGGCGCGGGCGTGGGCGTGGGCGCGGGCGCGGGCCCGCCGCTGCTCGCGTCGCCCATGGGCGTGTTGGCGGGCACTCTCGGTGATCGCCCACTCTCATTTTCATTCATTGTCTCTCTGTCTCTCTCTCTCTCTCTTTGTCTACTTTGTCTCTGTCTCGCAGCCCCCCCCCCCAGCCTCTTGCGCCCTCCGGCCGCTGCAGCGCGGAGCTTTTTTTTTTTTATCGTAAGAAACGCCCCATTTATCTTTTATTCGTTAAACGATAGTTTGTGAGATCCAAATAGTCGAAGTACGAGAGAAAATACAACATATGCATTCCCGTGACTTTCCCTATATGAGAATGTTTTTGCGATTTGCATGTCTGATTTGAGTTCAATGATAATTTGTTTACATTTCAGTAATTATTAAAAGTGGAAAGCGTATGTTTACGGGCAGCAAATCAATTGGTTAAATTCCAGGCAGCGCGAAAATGACTCATTACGTTTTAACCTACATTGTCTAGCAAAATGTTTCGTTGCAGGAACTGTTAACTTGTTTGTAATCTCTATTTGATAGTGTTCATTATGCATATTGGAGTTTTAAAGACTATTTTAAAACACAGCTTTACTTGTCATTTTGATGAGCAACAATTAAATAAATTTTTAATACGCGATTAGTCCAAAATATAGACAAATTCATAATTTAATTTCCTTCAAGATAAAAAAATTTTAATGTTATGAAAACACGCTTATTTTATCTTTGTGAGATGTGACAAATCCAAATAATCTGATTTTGGAAATGTCAGTTCCATTCCCTGGAAGAAACGACAATGAGAATAACCTGATCGTTATAAAATAAAAATTCCATGCAAAACTTTATGAATCTATTTTCGTCGAATCTATTATTCCATAAAATATCCGTTATAGTTACCGAAATTGCATGAATAAACATTTGCCGTTTGAGGACAAAGCAATCACGGAAATGTGTTTCTCGCGCCCGCACCAAAGTCGCATCCCTCGGCGTGCGCCGGAGGCTGGGCTCGGCCTGCTCCCCGCCCCTGGTGTTGTCCTGTCGCCCTGTGCGTGTGCGGCGTGTGTCACCTCGCTCGACCGTAGCTTGACTTTTGGCCCTGTCGCTGTCGCCCCGTAGCAGCAGAGGCAGGAGAGGCTGCCCCAGGGTTGCGTTTGCAATTGGCAGAAAAGAATAAAGGAATACCATATCTATTTTCGGTGTCACGTAAGTGTGAACAGTAGCGAGAACAGCGTTTGATTCTTTTATCACTTAGGAAAGATAAAATTTACATGCTCAGAAGGTGATACTTAAAATGACTTATGAGCTCACGATACACGAGGTTTTGAAGTTTACTGAACAGTTATGGAGCAATATTGTTATTTAGCTGTTCATCTTAGCTGACCACTCAACGATACCATAAAGTTTGACAAAGTTCTCTAATCCTTATATGTAATTAAAGGAACAAAGACTTTTAGGCACTCATAATAACTCTAGATTTTTATGAATTCGTAGCAAGACGTTTCTCAAAAAAATATCACGATCGTAATCAATATGTTTACGCAATATAGACCGCAACTAATCATTGTTATAAATATTAAATTTAATGAAAATTACTTAGAAAGTTGTTATTATTCATATTATTATTATTATTATTATTACTATTATTATTATTATTGATGGTAGAATGCCTGTAGGTATGAACAATGAACTTTTGATAAAACATAATACTAAAATTTAAAATGTAAAAATTATGTAATTATTAATGTCCATAATCTGGTCTTTGGTAAGCTCTTCTTCTTGCCACACCGAAACTAATGCAATACAAAAACAGTCTCTTAAAATATGGATGGAAATGAAAGATACTTATTTTCTCCGGGCATATGTATTGCTTCCTTCTATTGTTTTAAATATAATTGATACTAATGAAATTAAAGTGCATGTAAACAGCTTATTGGTGTACGTATATAGAGATTTCATCCAAAATGCCCCTGTAAAAAAATCAAACAACCGGTAGAGACATACAACACAATAGCGATATCACCATCTCTTTGATACATTTTCACTTCAACCCAGTCGTTCAGTGTCTGCGAGGCACTATAGGTACGAGGGTAGGCATAGTTTTGAGTCATTAGTGTCTCAAATATAAGAACATTTTAGTTGTCCAAAAGTATTATTTTTAAAATGTCTATAAGCACGTGTTTTTGTTGTTACTGAACGTGCGCAGTACAGATGCAAGTCGTCTATTACGAGCCAAAAGAGCAAACAAACTAGCGTAATTTTTTTGTTTATAATACGTTTACAGTCAAAATATCACTGAAAATGTTTGAAATGTCATATGCTTTTATCATGCCTCTCCGTGACTCTTGCAACGTTGAACGATAATTTTGTTACTTTATAAAGTCGTCTAATTCTTTAAATGGTACTGTATTGCACAAAAATGTATTAATAACAATTTATTTTTAGTACGTAAAGCGCTTTATTTACACATAATTTTCGACAATTTTAGTAATTTACTTATAAACGGAAAAATGTTTTTTTGACAATACATCCACTTGGAAGTGATATTGTATTTTTTTTTCTAAAGAGATTTTCTCTGAACTACAATGTTTCCTTCACGATCCGCCTTTGTAGGAAGGAAAAATGTACCTTTCAATATTAAAATTGAAATATATAGGCTATAAACAGAAGATAGTCAATTTTCTAGATTTATGTCAATTTTCTAGATTTACCCTATTGTAGTGATGCACTGTGAATTTTTCACTAACGCCTTAAAGAACGGTTATTATACCAATAAATAAGCTGTGTACGTATTCTGCCTAGCGATTGTCGAAAAGTGAACTACTACAACACACCGTAAGTGTGTTGCCAAAGGCTGCATTTTGCCTTCAGCGTTTGTCTCCTGTTTCTAGCCTTCGGTTGTTGAGGTGCAAGGGGTGGCCGCCGCCTGCCTCTGCCCGTTGCCTGCGTAGGTGGTTGAGCGGGGGTGTCACGGGAGACATCTCCTCGCTGCCCTCTTCTTCCTTTTCAGTATTCGCAGGTTTCAACTTTGACCCCCCTTTATTATAGCGTATTTCGAATGAAGCATGTTCAATTGGATTCACCTCCTGTATTCCTATGTAAAACGATTGACGTACAATTCACTTTAAGCCCATGATTCCTGCTTCTCGCAGCCTCAAGCTTAACTGAGTGTCATTTTCTGTGTACTATACTGCTTTAAAGTGCATTATCTGTTTCATTTTACGTGTCATTTTATTCGTATTTCATGTTTTGTATGTTTTTAAGATGTTTTAAATACTGAAATATGTGTTACATTTTATTATATATTTGTTTCATCGTTCCACAATTTACATATCGACATTACTCATCATTATCATCTGAAATCAACCAGCGTAGAGACTTAACACCAGTTAAATTATTTCTAATAGATTTTCACATGTACACTACATAAAATATTCTAAACCCCGTGTTAAAACGGAAGCTAAAATAATTCATTTTATGCTCAGAACAGAAAACGAAAAAAAATCAAATATTGTATTTGATTTCTTGAAACATTGATGTTATCCTCTTGAACTTGAATTGTCAATCTGTTAGTTCAAATTTAGGTAGAAGTGCATAAATATGTATTGTTCGATCATAACCGGCATGTTGCGAGGGTGGTATTTGTTCGCGGAGTGGCGGCACGGAGGAGTGATCGGCCCGCAAAGTTCTTTGGCCGCAGTGAGCCGGGCGGGGAGGGGGAGGGGGGAGGGGGAGGGGGGAGGGGGACTCAGGCACTGCTCCTCCGTTGCCATGCCGACGAAACTAACTCCTAAAGTAGAATTCAGCAACGATGGAGCAGAGTAATCAACTTGCTCGGGTCGAATTCTAGAATGAACTCGCGACGTTCCCCACTCGTAGAGAAGTAAGAAAATGATATTGAAGTAAAAAGTAAGTGAACTGAAAAGAGGCAATAGCGCATTAAAAAGGACCAGTGACAAAACTAAATGAAATAAAAAATGGAGATTTGAATATATGAATTAAAATTTCAAGAAAAAGGAATAATCAAGGGCACAAGCAATATTCTCTTATAAAGCAATTTGACTTTCTGGTACTGAAAATTATACATTAAAGGTAAGCCAATAATTTGAAATAATATTTCTCTTTCTAATTATCAATCATTAGTAAATATTGCTTGTGATAATTGGTAAATTCATTCCTTTTGCTTTAATTTTATATTTTTATTTATTTCTCCTTTTTATTTGATTTACATTTGTCGTTAGTATGTTTGAATTTATTGTATTTCCTTATAATCATTGCAACTAACTTATTTTTTATTCCAGTACAATTATCTTACATCTCTACTTATTGTTTATTGCGATTTATATTGTTCTTTTCTTAATTCCTCGCTTATCTTAAATAAGAGCTTCCGGCAGAGGCTGCGCTGCCTTCTGTGTGTTCATTTCTATGTTATCTTTTCTTTTCTGTTCTCTTCTCCTCTCTTCAATATTTACCCGAAGCGGTGAGTCGAGTATGGAATTTATCGGAGATCTTATTAAAAACAAGTTATTTACAATCAAGCAATTTACATTCCTCTTAGAAAATTCGGATTATCCGAATTCAGTAAGTGTACGGCGCCTCATGTGTTCACGCGCCTCATATGAGAGCTTTAGAGCTCTCAAAAGATTCTATTTGTGAGTAAGATCCTTATTTTTTTTTTAATATGACAATTTACGAATCGATGTTGAGTTTAGCGATGTCAGCGAAACGAAAATGTCAGCTCCCAAGTGCCAATTCCTCTCTCCACAGGAGCTTCGATATCTGGCTAGATTGAGCAAAGTTTATAACAAGTCACTCTTGAGGTACGTGATAACACTCAATTTTGTTTTTCACCTAATCTTAGAACAAATAACGTATAAATTACCAATTTTTTGATACCTTCGTTTTCTTAACGAACGTTTCTTTTTCTTAACGAATTTATTAAAAATAACTTTTAATTATCTTTATTCATTTAAATATAAAATTACAAAATATTCTGCACTGCAATTTTGGTACGATTTTACTCGTATTGCTTTTATATTTTACTTACGAGTAGCTATCCCTGTTTTTGTTTTTATGCGAATATCGCAAGTCGTTGCTAAAAGTACTTTGTTTTCTTCGCGAAAGTAATGAAGTTAATACCTTCAACGTTTTTATTCTTCAATTAATTGTGATCTAGTACTAACTAAATTAGTTTTAAAATAACATTTTTTCAGCTAGTTTTTTTAGAACCTTGCAGGGATACATCATTACGAGCATCGTCACAAACTGTGCCTAGTTCTTAATTATTGATTCAGAACTATAGAAGAATTTAGAATTGTATCGTTCGGGCAAAAGAGCGAACCATGTGAAACACCGTACGGGTAACTCATATGAAATGCAAATACTTTGCGTCTACAAATAATGAGTTATCGAAGTTATAATCGTGTTATTATGTAACAAATCATTTGTAAAGTCACCTCTCTTTTGAAGTCGGAAAACGCTGGAGAGTGTGAAAATTAAGTGCAACCGATCAAGTGTCGAGAAATCACGTTGAAAAACCTTGGAGCTAAAATTCAGAGTCATGTAGCCTCTTTTTCTCCATTTACTTTTCAACTGGATCCCTCTCTTTCCTACTAATGTTGACCTCCGTGCTCTCTGTCTTTCTCACTCTCTGTGTGTAAGTCTTCCCGTTCCTCCTTGGTGGGCGTGCGTGAGCGTGTCTGTCTGCGGGGGCGGGGCTGGGAGTGGACCCAGGAGTGCGCGCGTGGGTGGGCGTTGCAGGCTTCAGCGACCCCTACTGCATGCTGGGCATCCAGCCGGGCAGCGCGGGCGCGGGCCCGCCGCCCTCGCCCTCGCCCTACGTCCTGGCGGCAGCGGCGGCGGCGGCGGCGGAGGGCGGCGGCGGCGGCGGCGTGGGCGGCGTGGGCGGCGGCGGGGCGGGCGGCTGCGGCGGCGGCTGCGACACGCCGCCCCCGTCGCCCCGGCCGTCGCCCGCCGCCGCGCGGGCGCTCTCCGACAGCGGCGTTGAGACGGCGGCCGAGCGCCACGACGCGCCCCCGCACGAGAAGCTGCGCAAGCACCACAGGTACGTCGCGCGCCCACTCGGCCACCTCCATCCCTTGGCACACTTCACGCACGTTGCCCACTTCACTCACTTCACACACTTCGTCCACTCAGCTCACTTGGTCCACTTCATACATTTCGTCCACTTCATACACTTCGTCCACTTTCACTTTGCACACTTCACACACGTTGTCCACTTCACCCACTTTACCCACTTCGTCCACTCGTCTACTTTCACTTTGCACACTTCACACACGTTGCCCACTTCATACACGTTGTTCACTTCACTCACTTCATCCACTTTATACACCTTTTTCACTTCATACACTTTTTTCACTTCTTTAACTTTGTCTACTTCATTCACTTCGTCCACTTCATACACTTCGTCCACTTCATACTCTTCACCTATTTCACACACTACTTCGCTCATTTCGTCCACTTCGACTTTTTTGCCTACTTCACCCACTTTATACTCTTCGCCTGTTTCATTCTCTTTTTCCACTTTACCTACTCCACCCACTTTGTCCATTATACTCACTTTGTCCTCTCCATTCATTTCGTTAATTTGTACCTAGTTTACAAGGAATTGCATGCGTTTCTTATAAGGTGGTTATGTCGACGTTTGCCTTGATATTTTTCAGTGATGTTTATGAATCACGTTCAAATGCAAAGTTTTAGCTGACGAAACAAACTGGAAGGTACTGAAAATAAATTAAATATATAATTATTATTCTCTTAGTTCTGGTACTTAAAAATTCCATTTATAAAGACCAACTTTGCTGCCAGATAGGATAAACATACTTTGGGAGCAAAGGCGAAGATCGTTTGGCGTATACTTCTTGAGGGTACTCAGTTCCTCACTGAAGTACATGCCACTACATACACATACTAATCTCCGTATTAGTAATTTTTAGAATAATTACGTTTTTTTCATCAGTTAAAATGTTGCAGATGAACCATACGAGGAGCCAACTTTCACTGAAAAAATAAGACGGATTTTGAAATGACGCGGCAGACCCAAGTTGATCCTTTTTAGTGAGAATGGTTCATAGTGGAGACTCCTCTACTCTTCTTGTTTGTAAAACACACACAATTAATATCCCCAGGCCTGCGTGAAAAACGGAATTGCTTCTTCGTACTACTCTTCAGCATGCAATTTTTCATTTTTAGCTAATAGTAAACTTTTTTACTTGTAGTTAGTAATATTTAATTAGTAAACGTATTTTCAGTAAAATACTCGTACATATTGAATTCAAATTCCGTTGATCCGCTTATTTTTCGTTTTACTACTATTTCTTTAAAAATCTTTAATATTTTGTAGTGATTGCAGTAGTTTCTCTATTTAAGTTATGCGACTTTATTGACCAACCAATTAATAATAAAATATAGACATTACGTCATAGTGTTTACCTCATAAAATTCATGCAGAAACGTGTTCAGCATGCATAATCTATTTTGTGATTTATAAAAGATGCTTCGTGTGCAGTTTCTTGCATTTCATATTTATAGTTTATTATTAGTATCTCATGAGATGTACTAGTAAAATAATGTAGATCCCGTCAAAATAATTGCTTGTCAGAATTTCTTACTGCGTTTGTTTTTCTTTTCCTATCATAATAGAAGTGATTTAAGGAGAAATTATAAAAGCTAGTCTGTTACGACTTCCCAAATTCAGCCTGCAATACTGCAATAAATATACGTCTAGTAATGTGCATTTTGAAAGAATAAAAATGTTACTTGGTGGGCGGGGAAAAGTAACACTGCAACAGTTTAAGAATCGACATTTTTAATAATAACCCAGGAGAAAAGCTTCGTCCCTTTTTAGTATATAAAGAATCAAATTCTGCACAAAATCTCATGATTGAAAATATAAATTGGAGCTCTATCATAAGGTCAATTGATAGTCTGGTATTGATATTTTATTAAAAATATTATATTTTTCTTACATATTTCGCTGCGAATGAGGAGAGATTCTTAGGCCGGACGTACAGAAATCTTTTTAACCACGTCAATTTTTTTACTTTGTTAAATTTTCAAGCACCTATTTAAACTTCCTGAAAGATTTCTTTTTTTTGGGCAACCCTCTCAATTTTAATTTTTCTTTACTTATTTTTTACACTGCAACACAACACGTAAAAAATATAAGAGACGCAGCAACAGAAAATTAAGGAATGATGACAATCGCAAGTCGGATTAGTTTTCTGTATATCTTTTTCACCCCCATCCCACTCCCAACGGAAACCTGGGCTGCTGTGTTGATATTTCGTGCGTAATGAGAGAAACCTCATTACTTTTCTGACGCACAAAGAGAAAAATTTGTTTAAAATTAAATTTACTTCATGTAATAAGGTGTGCTTCAAAAAAGTAGCCAGGCCCTCAAAATTATATTTAATATGCACATTCTTTATAACTACGAGCGTATTCCCTGATATCTCGTATGTTAATAGCTTTCAATTTGAAAAAAAAAATGGGTAAACAACTTTCTATAGAAAAAAACGTCTTTTATGATACAATTTAGTATTGTGTCTCAAGTCGCTTGCTTTGTGCACGTGATGACGATACATTGCATGTTGCATTTTCTGCCGACTTTTATTGACTTGGTCTAAACTAAATAATGTTACATTATAACGATGTGATTAAAAAATTGCATTTAGGCACTGGCATTCTTTTTCGAAGCAAACACTTTTTTAATGTAGTGCTTGCGCTTGTGCGTGTATGTGTAGTGAGGGAGATGTGGGTATGAGAGGTTTGTACTTCTTAAATAATATTCTTTATCATGACTTACTGGAGAACATGAAAACACAGATCAAATAAATGCTCAGATGTGTAAGTTCCCAGAAACACACAGGATAAGGCCTCGAGTCAAATCCACATGCCATCCAGGCAGATGGCATTGTGTTGACAGGGCCTGCCACGAAGAAACTAGTATTACGAAATAGCAGGAATGCAATAGAAATCGTTAAATCTTTTGGAAACAGGTCCCAATTCATAAAGAGTGATACTATTTACAAAGTGTGTATGCTTTCTCTCAAATTGTAGCACTCCTCATCAGAACCAGCAAAAGCCATCTGCAATATGCCACCTGTATATTTGCACTAAAGCCTGTGGGATTGTCTGCACTGAGAAAAATAGTTGTTCACAGCTAACAGATTACTGAAGTCTCCATACACACAGTTAGTGAAAAACGTCTCAAACAGATTTGCAGTTTGCTGTGGGAAGGTTGATTACGTAGACACTCACAGAATTCACTTACATCATGAATCAGTTCAATCTAACATTTCTCTTTTTCCAACAATCACATTCATTTCAACTACAAGCACTGGATAAAAAGTAATGAGAATTTTTTCTCTGAAATGAATTTATTGACAAAAGTGTTTACATAAACACACCTTCAGTATAATCACCTCCGTTATTAATGACATTTTGGCAAATGTTAGGAAGGCGTCGTACACCATCTGTGCGTCTACTTCTGTTAATGTCCCATATTGACCTCCCTATAGCATGAATAATTTCTTCTCTGGCATTGTACCGGGTTCTTCGCAGTGGTTCTTTCCTTTGCTGAAGAGATCATAATCACAGGCACTCATATCGGGTTAGTAAGGTGTATGTTCCAGAATATCCCATTGCCAGCGGCGCAAGAGTTCTCCATGTGGGATCATCCTGTTCCAGGGTGTTCCTTAACATCATCTCTGTCTAATATGAACGCTTTAACCCAACGTGCGACTGTAGAGTATGGCAACTCTGCGTCACAACATGCTTCACGCAGCCCAACATTGGTGCCGTCTCTGACCTCGTGCCACTGCAAATTTGCGCCACGAACGCTACTCTACCTTCGAAAACATGAAGTTGGGGCGCGTGCACCATTGCTATGAAGTTCAACAATTTACACTCTACCATAGACTGACAGAGTACTGTTCCCGAACGCTGTACACACTCGTCTAATCCTTCCTTTTGTGACGACAGATGGCAGCACGCAGACTCACTGGCTTAAGTTACAGCAATATTCTATATATAAGTGGATTCGGTGGTATAACGGTTAGCGTACCAGGCTGTTGTACCGAATTATGTGGGATCAAACCCAACCGAAGCCATGGATTTTAAGGGGCAAAATATCCTTCTTGCTCCTACCTTCGGAGGGGAAGTAAAGCCGGCTGTTCCATGCAGTAGATTTACTGCACGTAAAACCTCATTAATTCTAAAAGAAGTTAGCTCTGAGCTAAATTCAAATCGCCTTTTTCGTCGCCCAAGATAATACCCCCTTCGTCCACTAGATGGTGAAAGGAGCGTAGCGAAATTTGCGTGGTCAGAAAGGAGAGCGAGCCAGATGGCTTGAGTCTCGCCACGTAAATTAAGATATTAACTAACTAATTATTCTCATTACTTTTTATCCAACCTGTGTGTGTTAGCATTGTTGTGGTCGGTGTGAGAGTGGGGAAAGGGGGCGGGGCGGGGCGGGGAGGCAGAGGTGCCGTGCCGGCTAACCGCCCGGAGTGCAGCTTGGGCGCGCGTGTCGGCAGCTTCCGGCTCAGCTTCAAGCGCAAGGAGCACGGCTACGGGCGCGAGCGGCGCGACCGCGACGCGCACCGCGACAGCCTGTCGGTGCAGGTGCCGGCCAAGTTCATCCGCGCCACCAGCGTCAAGCCGCAGACGCTCAACCCGCGCTGGAACGAGAAGTTCAGATTGTGAGTACGACGGTTGTCACCTCTCCCACTTTTCATCACTCTCTCGGTTTTCTCACCTCTCCCAGTTTAGTCACGACTCTCCCAGTTTTTATCACTCTCTTGGTTTTCTCACCTCTCCCAGTTTTTATCACTCTCTCAGTTTTGTCAGGACTCTCCCAGTTTTCATGATTTTCTCGGCCGTGTCACAACTTTCCCAGTTTGTATGACTCTCTCGATTTTGTCAGGACTCTTCTAGTTTTTATGACTCTCTCGATTTTGTCACGACTCTCCCAGTTTTTATCACTCTCTCAGGTTTGTCACGACTCTTCTAGTTTTTTATGATTCTCTCGGTTTCGTCAGGTCTCTTCCAGTTTTTATGACTCTCTCGGTTTTGTCACGACTCTCTCAGTTTTTATGATTATCTCGGCTGTGTCACAACTTTCCCAGTTTGTATGACTCTTTCGGCTTTGTGAGGACTCTCTCAGTTTTTATGAGTATCTCGGTTGTGTCACAACTCTCCCAGTTTCAGTTACTGAGTTCCAATTTTTTGTAACTTTTCTGTTAAATTAAAACAATTATTTATCCAAACAAGGTCTAACATACTAGATACCTTAATTAGATATTGATTAGAATAGCATATTGTCGTCTCTGCGACATTTAGAAGAATGCGTATTGTATCTCATGTTAAAATAATAATCTAAATGAGCCTTAGCAAAAGGTTGAATTGCAGCCTGATCATCACATAATATAAGAGAAGACCAGAAAAAGGACTTGGATGTAAGGCTTCCCTTTCACTTTCTCTTTTTCCTCCTCTCTTCTTTTCGTACGATGAGATTTCTTTTAAAGAGATCCATGTGATTATATGATCGAAGGGAGGAAAGCTATTCAACTACATATGTTCTCTTTCTTTCAGTGATATCGACGATGTCACAACGGACATTTTGCACTTGGATATTTGGTGAGTAATCTAAAGTACGAGTATAAAAACCGTGTACTTTTTCACGTTTTTGCAATTAATAATGTCTCCTTTGAACGGTATTTTTGAAGTGGATATTTCAATATGTAAAAAGTTCCTGAAATGCGATGACTTTGAGTTTTGTGCCAATAATATTTCCATTTACAAAATCTTATTTAATACTTCTGAAGGGAGTTTAGAATTTCTGTAAGTTCTCAACCGTACTCGCAGTTTGTAAGAAAAGTCTGTGGAAAGTTCGCGCATTCAGCGCTATCGTGAGCAGTATCAATGAATTCCAAAGAGTCGGAATTTAAAAGCGTTAACTAAATTCGTAATTTCTAAGCATGTATATTGAAAATGCAAGGAACACCATTCAATGTCCGAGTTTCGCAGCCAATCTCGGCCATCGTTTTTAATTCTCTGTATGGCACGCGCGTAATGACAGATGATGTGGACATTGGTCTAACGAGCAATAATGGAGACATGCGGGGAAATTGCTCATCACAAATTTCAAATGAAGAGCCCGCTATTTAACTATGGGTGGCACGCAGAGGTACACATACATAAGACATATACATCCATACCTCGGGAATACCAAAGATATAAAAAAAACCGATTCCAACCAGTATAGCCACAAAGACGCTTCTATACACCACAGACTTACACAGACGAAACTCCTAGACACCACCGACATATACAGACGAAACTGCTGCACACCAGGTCGAAACTCCTGGACACCACAGTTATACAAAGACGCAAGTCCAGGACACTTCATACATACACAGACGAAACTGCTAGACACAACAGACATACAGAGGCGAAACTCCAGGATACTACAGACATTCAAAGATGCAACTTCTGAAACTCCATACATACACAGACGAAGCTGCTGAACACCACAGACATACAGAGACGAAGCTCTTTGACTCCACAGACATACACTGACGAAACTGCTGGACACCACTGACACACAGAGACGAAACTCCTGGACAACACAGGCATACAAGGACGCAACATCTGGACACCAGAACCTTTCAAAAACGCAACTCCTGGACACTCCATACATACTCTGATGAAACAACTGGACGCCACAGACATGCAAAGACGAAACTCCTGGACACCACAGGCATTCAAAGACGCAACTCCTGGACACCACAGGCATTCAAAGACGCAACTCCTGGACACTCCATACATACACTGACGAAACTGCTGGACACCACAGACATGCAGAGACGAAACTCCTTGACACCACAGGCATTCAAAGACGCAACTCCTGGACACTCCATACATACACTGGCGAAACTGCTGGTCACCACATACATGCAGAGACGAAACTCCTGGACACCTCAGACATACACAGATGAAACTGCTGGTCACCACGCACACAGACAGCGCACAGCATCCTCACGTTGCGTGGCCGCGGGGCCGTCTGACGGAGGCGCGCGCATGCGCAGGGACCACGACGACGAGTCGTCGGTGTTCGACGCGGTGAGCAAGCTGAACGAGGTGCGCGGCGTGAAGGGGCTGGGCCGCTTCTTCAAGCAGATCGCGCAGAGCGCGCGTTCGGGCAGCCAGGACGACTTCCTGGGCTGCGTCAACATCCCGCTGCAGGACATCCCGTCCACGGGGCTGGAGCGCTGGTACAAGTTGGAGGCGCGCACGCAGCGCTCCAACATCCAGGGCCGCCTGCGCCTCAAGCTGTGGCTGTCGACGCGCGAGGACCGCGGCAACTCCGAGGAGGACAGCGGCGGCGAGCTGCGCCAGCAGGAGCAGCTGCACGCCGTCTTCATCGAGCACGAGCTGGCGCGCTTCGGGGTACGCCCGCTCGCGCTTTCTTCTCTTCTTTCGTTACATTTCTGCCAGAACGGTGTTCGGCGTTTTTAATGGTCCCCGCGCACCCCATGATCTCCGCTCTCCGCTTTCCGCCACGCTCTCAACTCCCCGCCATACTCTCCACTCCCCACCACCCTCTTCACTCCCCGCCACGCTCTCTACTCCCCGCCACGCTCTCCACTCCTCGCCACGCTCCCCCTCCCCGCCACGTTCTCCCCTCCCCGTCACGCTCCCCACTCCTCGCCATGGTCTCCACTCCCTGCCATGCTCTCCGCTCCCCGCCACGGTATCCCCTCCCCGCCAAGCTCCCCACTCCTCGCCACACTCTTCACTCCCGGCACGCTCCCCCCTCCCCGCCACGTTCTCCACTCCCCGACACGCTCTCCGGTCTCCACCACGCTCTCCGCTCCCCGCCACGGTGTCCACTCCTCGCCACGTTCTACGGTCCCCGCCACGTTCCCCGCATCCCGCTATGCTTTCCGCCGCGCTGCAACCTTCCCGCCGTGCCTCCGCTCCTCTCAATGCTCTCCACTCCGACTCTCCACCGCGTACTCTTCCTCCCCCCACGCTCTCCTCTCCCAGCCACGCTCTTCGCTCCGCGCAAATTTCTCCGCGCCCCGCTACGCTTTCCGCCACGCTGCCCGACATGCTCTCCGCTCGCCTCCATGCTCTGCACTTCCTGCTAAGCTCTCCACTCGCCACACTCTCAGCTCGCCGCCCCGCTCTCCGCTCCCCGGTACGCTTTCCGCCGCGCTGCCCGCTGCCCGCCGTACACTCCTCTCCCTTCCATGCCCTGCACTCGCTGCTAAACTCTCCGCTCCCTGCCATGCTCTCCGCTCGCCGCCACTTTCTCTGCTCCCTGCTACGCTTTCACCCATGTACTCCACTCCCTATTTCCCGCCATCCTGTCCACTTCTCGCCATTCTCTCGCTCCGCGCCACTCTCCAATTGACATCAGCCTCTCCGCACACCACCGCTATGCACTCACCACGCCCCTCCCTCCACCTCACCACTCTCCACATCCGCTAACCTATGTCACGCCCCCTCCGCCCAGTCCAACCCCGCTCCCATGTCTCTCTCCTCCCGCGCTGCTCAACCTGTTCACTGGAGCGATGCGCACGAGGTGTGTTGAGAGTTGCCTACGTGGCAGGGCGCTACGTGGGAGTGGGACGGCGAGCTCCCGCACGTGGCGCTCACCATCCTGCACCAGCACGCCATCCAGGGCGACATGACGGAGCTGCGCCTGGCCATGGTGCGGTGGGTGGCGTACGCGCGCCAGGCCGCGCGCCGGCCGCTGCACTTCGCCGTGCTGCTGCGCCTGCTGCAGGAGCTCGACCAGCTCTGGACCACCGAGATGCTGGCGCGCGACGAGGTACACAAGAAAACCTTTTGGCTTGCAATTTTCACCGGCTGCGTTAAGTCTCGGCAGCAGTCGTTCCCTCTGCGGCCACTCTGGCCGCAGTATCCCAACACAAGGGCCACCCACGTTCCACGCGCGATTTTTCTTTCCTCGTCACCACTTACATACACTCGCACACTTACACGCACTAAACGACCACATATTTCGGGAGATCAGTCGAGTGCTTTAGTGCTTCTGGCTAGGTTAGTGCCCCGCTGGCGGTGATGCCTGGAGGAGGGGAAATCGTTTTTATACGGAAGTTTTTATATATTATTGTATTTGTACGTGCTTCAAATGATTTCTTATGGTGTTTCTCGAAAATTAAAATCTTCTCTGGGAAAAAGAGCACAAAATGCGCATTTTCAGAAACGCCCAAACGACATTTTCACAAGAATGGCTTCAAATTTTTCAATGAAAATTTGCCTACTCTATTACTACTATTTTACTATATTTTACTCTACTGTTATACTCTTCTGTAATATTCTTAAAGACATTGATCTGATCGCTTTTTAAGAGTCCTTTACGCTATCCGATGACAAAGTTTAATAAAAAAATTGGAGCAATATATGAGAAAAATTTGAAAATATCCTTGAGGCTTCATTTAAAGTACCCCCCAAAATTAAAACAATGCTGTCTAATTCAGGAGTTCGCGTCAACACTCAGATAGACTGGGGAAAATCATTTTTGGTAAAATTCTTGTTTACGTTTTAACCGCTAGACTTGTTTCTCCGACAGATAGAGACGGAGAAACGTTTTGTTATAAACAAATTGTTCTGGCATCAATAACCCACAAACGTGGATTCTGACTAGAAAACGTGTTAAAGTATTATTATTCTAGATATAGGAACAAGAATTATCCTCTGTTTTGGTATCAGGAATCAACAATACGAGTTTTCTGCCAGAAAATCACCAATTTTCGCTGCGGTATTACTTAATTTTATCTAAACTACGTATATAGTATGTGAGAAAGTAAAATACGAGCCCAAAGAGCGCTTATAGTCTTCGGACTGTGACAAATTTAAAATACGAAATGCATTTTGAGTGACACTATGTCCAAATTGAAAATATTTGAGCAACATAGTATAATTTTACCTACATTTAGTTGCAACATATAAGGTAATTATTTTTGTTCATTAACATTAACAAATTAGTACTTCTTCAGTTTCAAAACTGGCTAGTCCAACTTCTTATTTCAGGAATGTTGAAGTCCACAACTCTAGATGTCAAACCAGCTGTATTCATAGTATATACATAGTCAAAAGGTTTATTTTAAAGTCCATTAAGGGAGCTGACCAATTAAGCAGTATACATTTGTTTCATCAGAAAATATTCCTAAGTTTTGCATATAAAATGTTAAACAAGTCTGAGTTTCAACTGAGTTTAAAAACCTCCTTAGACAAATTCCTTAGTTTCATAATAAGCCAAGTTCAATCCCATAATTATATAACTAACCGCTAAGGCCATTAAACTTAGTTTCAAAATCAGTTGATTTGGCCCAAATTTGTTTTTTACGTTTAATCTTAGATGTGAATTCTTGAAAGTGGTGAACTTGGAAAGGTCATTGAAAATAGTTAATTTAATTTTGTACCACTCCTTGGATTTTTCTAATATAAAATTGAGCCGAAAAATAATATATTTGATCACGAGTGTTATCATGATTTGGCTCCTCAAACAAATAAAATTCAATGAATAATTTAAGATATTTTAATGTAACTATGTAATAAAGAATAAATAACTACAAAAATAAATAAAAACTAAAGAAAATAACTTTATATATTTTCATCTGCTTTCTTTTAGGAGGAATGTCTGGCAGAATCCTTTAATATTTTTATAGATTACGCATTACAACTTCTGCGAAAACACCGACAGTATTTTGTACCACATTACAAAATAACAATGGACAGACTAGAATATCTCCTCAGGTATGTCAATATTCATAATTATTTATTGATAAAAAACATAATCTTCTTTTTCTAATGAATTATGGGTATAGTGCAAAAGACGTCTGCAACAAAAGTTATTTTGTGATCATCTACCTCTTTCGTCAAGGTGCAAAATGTCTCCTCTCCATTTGCGCATTTCAATTACAAGTTATTGTAAATCTCTTAGAACATCTATTTTTGGTTTTTGTATACAAATTTTATGTATTTTAAATGGTAATGATTTTTTTTCTAAAAAAAGTGTATAAAGTATTTCGCATAAATAGCTGAAGGCCATTCTTTACTTTATAACTACTTTTTTCAACTATATCTACACATCTTTTGAAGATTCCTTTTTGCTAATTTTATTTAGATGTTTTGTTTTTAAAATTGAGTTTTTTTATATAAGAAACGAAGAATCAGTTTTTATTTCAAAACATTGCACTGACATACCTGAAGTGAACTTCAGGATTCTAACCTAGCATAATTTTAACATTAAAAAGTTAGTTTATCTTATTACAGGTGATTTTTAATGACTAATGAAAGAGACTGTTTCACTTGCAAGGAAAATATTTTGAAAAATATAAAAGTTCACATTTTCTTTAAACCTAATTACTACTCAAAAACGAATGCCCCCTTTCTAATTTCAATATCTGAAATTTTCAAATTAATCCATTTTTTAAAATGCGGATGTCTTTAAAAACTTCTTTGCACGGTCTTGAAAAAAAATTAGTGTATTTCTTCAATGAGGCCCTAAATTAGGTAGAAATTAAGAAGTACTTCATTTTATGCTTTGCAGGTGCCTTGGACTTATGTCAGGAATGAAGGCCTTTTGGAAGTGCTGTCCTTTCAATAAAGAAATCCGTGGAGAAATAATTTCAGCATTGAAAAAAGGAACCTTGGAATGGTAATTAAAAAGCCTTTTTCAATTAAGTGGAGATAGAACTCTAGAGGTTTTTAAATTGCATTCAAAAGCAAAAGCTCAAAAAACATCTTTTGCAGTTGAATTATTTATCAGTCGTAAGATAGAAAGTCGTTGCATGTGCTCGACCAATAGGCGGCTGAACATGAATATTTAATTTTCATCTTTAAGCCTATTAATATATACTATCTTTATAAAATGCTAATGTCTCAAACATTTAAAATTAGTGTTGCCGCCATTTTTTCACTAAAGTATGTATTTGATACTTCAAAAATCATTAAAATTAATTACTAAGCCCATCATTCTTAGATTTAAACCTACTCTGATCATAAGTGGATATTTTTAAACGTTGTTTTCCATTTCATGTGCCAAAAAATAAAAATAAAATATACATTGTACAAAGGTTTTATAGAGACAAAAACACACTTTTTTTACCATATGTCCTAAAAATATGTATCAGCAGTCACAATCTAGTACACTTTTTAGGAAATTGTATTTATGAATCTGTGTGTATATCTTGTTTTTTGGTGGTCAGAATGTACACTGACGGTATTTGAAACAACAACGATATCTAACTTCAAGTCTAGCAGAACAGTCGCGAATGGCTCCGATCCTTCGAGGATATTAGCTGATGTGTTACGTCCAGACCTGGCAATGCAATGAGAGTGTAACCCCAGCTGCAGCACGTGGGTGTCGCGTTCGCAACTTCCATTCGTGTGGCGCTCGGCCTGCTTTCACCCAGCATCTCGGAGCACCCAGCATCTCATCAGCTTGAGAACGGCGAGTTCAGTTCATGATTGTTTCGATGCGTGGAACGATGAAACGGCAGCGAATGCTCATTTTCAGCACCGTCAAAACTGTTTTGAATTGTTTGCGGGGAAGGTGAACTTTGTAGCAGAACAATAATCATAAGGAATGATAACCGAATACCAGAAAAATTTTAAAATAATTATTCACACACACACACACACACACACACACACACACACAATATAATACACATGTAGGATTGATTGAATTTCAGTTTTGCCATCATACCATGATTTCCAAAGCAATTCTTTGAATATTGCTTTAAGGGGAGTCCAGGAGATTTATTTTTAAAAAATGGAAAAAGAAACATCAGAAAAATGAGCTAGTTCTGAGCATTTGAAAGAACACCCTACGATATATGACACTCTCCTCCATAGCTTCAGAAAGATAGACCTGGAAACCAGGCAAATCTAGCGATTACCACACCAAGATGTCACGTCAGGCCAATGGTGGCTGCTCCTCGAGGGCTGTAGGGCGGCGCCCTCAGCAGAAAAACCAACCTTGGGAAAAGTCGCAGAAAGTTTTAAACTTGCAATAAGTTGACTCGTTTATTTTTTGCATACCACCAACGCAATTTTTTAGGACGAATTGAAATTAACGATTGATCAATGAAAACGAATAGTTTTAAGTGCCCGATTAAGCGAAAGGTAAATGTTTTTGGAATGGGTGTACTATTGCGAGTCGATCCGTAGCTGGTGCATGCGAGGCAATAGAAGCTTTAGGAAGAGTGGGGGTACTGGGAGTTGGGCAGGGGGTAGCGTGGTTCTATTAAGGTTTTGCTCAGTAGAGTCCCCGGCAATTAAATTTAATTAATTAAATTGAGAATACCAACCCTTTCATCTGATTTCATAAATTACTGTTTCTTTCTCTGATAATATTTTTTTAATCTCTTATTTTCGTGAGAGTACAATTGTACCTTCCATTATCAACGTAAAAGTTGTCTTAGACAAGGATTAAAATTCAAAAACGTGCAAATTGGTTGTTCATTACATGTCAGTTTTTTTGTTGTTGTTTTTTGTTGTTTTTTTTTTAGCAAGAAATATTTTGAAAAGATTGACTGTACAACAGGACAATTGCTGGTGTCACCCCTTACAACCCTGTTTTTTGCTGTGCTACAAAAGAATAATTCGCATTTATTCTTTTTTTTTTTTTAGGTATGAAGAAATTCACAGTTACCATCAACCAGTGTCAAGGAACCAGGAACAAATAATTCATTCTTTAATTCATTTAATTACTTTGCTCTTAGTAGATCTTCAAAAAGGATTGGATTATTACAATATTTTATTTGAGAGGTAAATATTATAGCATCTCATTTTAAGAACAAAGTTGCTAAATATCATCATAAGTTCAATGCAGATGAGAACAATAACAATTCTGATTCTAAATTATTGTTAAAATTGTTTTACTTTCAGCACAAATGGTGTCCCTTACTTCAGTACTGTTTACAAGCAGCTGGAGAAAATGGTATGTGCTAAATATAATTCTGGTTTTAAAATGGAAAAATCGTTGGATTGAGGCACATAATTCCTTAGGCAAAAACGAGAGTGATAAACTGCGCCATTTTAAGTTTACTCGGACTCAAGGCCTTAATCTATACCATTCCCCATTTTTAATACAATGAAACCTGATCAAACGACCACCTTGATTAAGCGGTCACCAACGGCCATTTTTTGTGGAACCGATTGACTTTTCATTATTACTCGTGTAAATATTCCGTCTTTTCAGCGACCACCTGTCTAAGCGGTCTACGACCAGGTGCAGTTTTTTAGGATTGACTTTGCTTATTGTGCTTAATAAAGTGCCCACCTAGAACAATGTTGTGTTGTATTGTAACAGGAAATAGAAGAGATTACTGTTGATTTAATAATTTTCTGACAGGGACGCGTTGTCAGGATACTTCGAACAGTGACATCCCGAATCGCTTATCTCGAAAATGATTCATTTCTGTTTCATGTAACAACACAAAATTGTAATATCTTTCAATGAAACAATAACGCATTCACTTCGCTTATTTCACATCGTTTGCTAA
>BLKR01016184.1:0-34636 GCA_011170035.1 Teleogryllus occipitalis | reverse complement strand
ACAAAAATTATTGAATTTTTACAACAATTTTAAAGCCTAATGTCCCTGGGCTTACAAACATTACAAAACGTCCCGGCATTTACCTTAAGCGATCGGGGAAAACAAAGGAGTAAGTATGTTACCATATATATAAAAAAAATTGAATAAAAAAGTGAATTAATCCTCAATTGGATTGTAAAAATATTATCATTAAAAATCAACATTAAGAAATTTGGCTGACTTTACAAATTAATAAACTACTTGAAAATTTTACATATATTGATAGCATACCCATTCTCCCGATCAGGATGACGACTGAGGGCCGATTTCTAGCATGCATACAGAAACATACGTCAAAATAATGGAGACATTTACAATACATAAAATAATATACATAAAAAATTTCATATTTAGAAAATGAATAATCCGGTAAACACAGCAACCCTGCAACATAAAACAATCAATGCAGTATCTATTGTCCAATCATGATAAAGTCAATAAACAGACATGTTATTGTTATAAGATTAAAAATTATTCCTAGGAAATTATGTTCTTGCAATGAAAAACAAAAAAATTAAAAAAGGAATTATCACATTTAAATGAAAAAAATTGCTACTTAACTTATACATTACTTCAAACTCCTGCAACATATGAAAAACAAAATTGTCCAGAAAAAAAGTTGGCCCAAGAATTTTTGCTTCACATTACAGTATTCAATATAATATGTAACCAAAAAAATTACCTACAAAACCAATAAAATTTACAAACATAAATAGAAAATCATTGAAAAATAACTTAAAATGAAATGTTAATAACCAAAAAGTAATATAGCGCATCAGTAGTAAACATTAAATTTTACTCTATATCATGCCAAATAATATCATGAAATAAATACTTACTAATTTCACTTAACAACTGATTACCATTTGAACAAAAATTTAAATAAAATGATGTATGTTCTGAACTCCATTATTGCGTATCTGAAACATTTATAAATGTAATGTATGTTTCACACACATGTCAAATCTTCGAAGTGTATTCATTTATATCACTTAGCATCCATACTTAAACTGAACACAAACTCAGAGGCATTGGTAGTAATGATTAATTGTATTACAGGGATAATGTAAAGGAAATTGATTAACTGTTAATTCATTGGGGTTAATTAATGTTAATGAAATGGTGCTCTTAACTAGTGTCTTTGGTTGAATTGAGAAGGCAGGAGTTCACTCAAGATCTCACACTCATATTAAAACTATTAATGCACACTCACTTCTTTCACATTGCAACTGTTCTCAGACCAAACAGACTGACTGAAGCACTGGCAGGAACAATTGACTGTAATTTAAAAATATTAATTTATAACCTGCCATAACCACAATTCCATAATCGAGTAAATTCAAGCTATACCTTTTCCGGGACACAGTGTGACCAAATTTGTTCTTAATCTTGACTTGGTGGTTGCTTTACGGGGGCAGGAATTTTATAATTTGAGGCACATCTGAAATATTGAGTTACATATTTTACAAGATTATCACATTTATTCCAAACGCTTTAATGCTTACTCACTGTTTTTACTTTTGCAATCCTACTTGATCCAAACACACAACTGAAGCACGGGCAGGAACAATTGATTGAAAATTGGGAGAATGTGTTAATGAAATGAAATTTTCTTCAATTCTCAATGGAGTATTTTCCTGTTCTTACCTGTTCTGTTGCACAGGGGGTCCCAACATGTTCTCTAACAACTGTGGGTGATTGCATTAATATGTCAGATGTTTCTTGAGATGAAGTTGTGGAATCTCTAATATTTTTTTCAATTTTTTCACATTGAAGATGTTCCTGGGATTGGCTCAAATGGAATTGTCTCCTTCCTCTCCTGTGCCTTCTTCAGCTGTGTCAGTTCCACTAGCACTGCTCAAATTTACTACAATTTCTTCATAATCTTCTTCCACTGCCTCTTTTTCATAATACTCTTCAATAATTTTTTCTGCATGTTCCACTGAATTCTTCCACATTTCTGGTGTGACCCTGTTAATGCCATAACATAATTTTCTAGTTTCTTGTTTTACTAATTTTGAAAAAAATTATAATCATAACTGTTAGCATATATTTATCATTTTTCTATAATGGTGTATTGAAAACTTTACCTGATTTATTGCCTCATTCCTCACAGCTTTAGTTCTCTCCATTCCTTGCCCTGGCCTTTCACATACAGTTTTGTGGTAGTACCCTTTTGAAATGTCCCACACATGTTCAATAGGATTGAATTTGCAATGATATGGTGGCAGCCTCAAAACTGTGTGCCCTTCTGCAGCCAGCATGCCATCAACTACATACCTTTACCAATACATTGCTGAGGTCAGTTATTTATTAGATTTATATATCACTTATTTATCACAAGCGTAGACGCATATATTTGTACATATTTAAAGTGTATATTTTAATATTTAATTACAATGATGCAACAGAACAAGATAATATGATGCAAAATATTAATGAAATGTATTCTTTCACGCACTGATATGTATCTCGTGGTACCTTTTTATCCTTTCACAATGTTGGCTCGCCAGGGCAACAAGTGAGATTTTATTTGCAGCTTCTGGCACTCGTACTCCTCGCTGGTTCAGGCAATCCTAAAAATAATTTTCATTGGTTACATTACTTATTTCATTAAGCACAATAGTTTCATTTCATTTCTGATACTTACAATCAGTTGATCCTTTCACCACTTTGTGGTTGGATGCCTCTCTACCTGCTTTGAATGGTATGAAGCATTATCCATGACAATGATGCAAGGTCTTAAATTGCGAATGCCAGGAATCAGTTGTTTCTTAACCCAAGATTCAAAAGTAGAACTGTTCATTGCTCCATGATAATCTTGCCCCCTTTTTAGGTCAGTAGCATATATCAGACCAGCACCTACAAAATGTGATGCTTCGTACACATGCCTCAGTTTGTACATAATTAATGCCATTAAAACTGAAAACATTTGTACCTGGTACAAAATCTTCTCTCATTCCTGCATGAACCACGACTAGCCTCCTTCCCTCTGGTGGTCTTTTAATTACTCTTTTACTGGTGCCTTTAATGGTAGTTGCCATGAATAAGTAGTTGAACCTAATGAAAATGATATTTTTGTCTCATAATTTTTACACATAAGTAATATACATTTTCAAAGGGATCTTTTACCATTCATATAGATCCATGTGTCATCAAGGTACACTACAGTCTTTGGGTTTTGACTTCTTATTTTTCATATAGTCTGCCACAAAATATAACCTCTTTACATTTATTTCATTTGACTCACAAATACGAATATTTGGGTTTCCTTTCTTCCATGCTAAACCATTTCCTTAATAATTCTGTACAATGTTGTGCATGACCCTCTGATTGAAAAAAATATCATTATTTTCCTTCATGTAATGCCAAACATCTGTAAGTGAGAGTCTTCTGCCTGTTGCAAATGAATAGGTCTTTAGAAAGTCTTCAAAAAGTGAGCCACATACTTCATCATTACTCTAAATATAAAATATCTTACCATTATCAGCTTCCTGGTAAATATATAGCTGCTAATAGCTTCTCTTGTAAATCCATCAGCTGAATCTCTCACGGTCATGAACGCTTCCTCTTACTTTTAATAGATTTTCCTGCCTTATAATCCCTAATAACGTTTGCCAGAGTTGTATAAGGTCTCTGTAATATATGAAATTATTTCAATAAAATAATTATGATTCACATACACATGTTCATTGTGAAGACGTTCTTGAGGCATGCAATAAAGTCAATAATTATTGTGACATTGATGGCTTACCCCCACAATTACAGCTACCTTTGCAATGACACTGCTCTCAGGAAGTTTCACTTCTTTACGAGAATTTTTCTCGCTCTTGTACTTATTAACATTAAGACGGACCTGCCTTTCACCACTCGATAAAATCCACTTCCCCTTCTGCTTCACTGGAGAGTTATTTCTGGAATTACCTGACATTTCTAAAAATGTCAAGCCCAGCGCACAACAAGATTTTCCTTAGGAAACAATTCGCGCACTGGAAACGCAAAAAAAAAATTGCTTTTTCAGCACGCAAGTGCGGGATGCGGCTCACTCGCATAAGCTCACAATCTCCACACGTTTTGCTGGTTGAAACCGTTGAAGTTGGCACAAATTCATTTCGCTCGCAAGCATGCCAGTCTCCAGCCAAAAAAAAGTCCCTGGCAGCTGTACTTCCATTACGTGGGGAATTTACGTTGGGGTTGGCACCTACTTTCTCCAACTTAAATGGTAATCAAAAGTCCCTAAGTCAATGTAGTATGTATGGCGGGTGGTTTACGGGAGGTTGGTATTGCCAAGCTCTCTGGGTCACATCTTACGTGGAATAAATCTTAATCCTGGTTTTGGGCAAGTAGCACCGCATCTCTCTCTAAATTCCACATGCATTTTGAATTTCCTTGGCACAATACTCTAATTTTAATGTTGAAAATAACCGTTGTCTTACCTTGAATTTTTTCACAGCAAGAAAGTGTATTTAACTGGCAATAAATAAACAATATATTAATCTTGTACTGCTTGGCTGCCTATTGGGAATTATTTGGCATGAATTTGTAATGGAAACTGAAGTATAATATACTTTTGATTTGAATTATTTAACAAGCAATGAGGGTTTACTGTGTAATAACTGCATGTTCAGGGAGAAGCTTATAGTAATGTAGTCACAATAAGAGAGTAGATTCAATATTATTGTGCAACTATATATTTAATGTGCCATTTATATTGATTGTGTACATTCCTGTTTAAATAAACATCTTTAAAAAAAATCAAAAAGTCATATTTATTACCATTTATCCCAATCTTATGAATCACACCCTATTGAAATGGTGAAAAAATGGGTAAAGAGAGAGACTGTCTCTGGTAACAATGGATAAGTTATTGAAGACTTACTTATACTAATGATGATATTCATTATTTTTTTTGAACTTATTTTTAAAAGCTAATGAATAATTGAACAAATAAATCAAATGGATGCATTTGCATTGATATTGACATAACTGGACTGTTAGGAACAATTCATTAGATCACTTAAAAACTACCATGTATATCACGTTAATTAACTTCAATAATTGTGGTATTTATTTGCGTTCAATAAAACTCATTACTACCAGTTCAAAACGTGAAGGAACTGTTGACACACATCTCAAAAGCATTAATAACATAGAAGTATGACCGCAGATAACTTTTGAGGTTGTATTTTCATTTGCACTTGACACTTTTTAACACTTCTTAAGCTTGCAATAGTTGATAATTCTTACTTAACTTAATAATTATTCACAGAGTTAATATTCGTTTATAGATGAACATCTCTTTTTAATTCTACCGAAAAACGAATCATGTATTATTGAACAGTGGACAAGACTCGAGACTGCGCGAGGATTGTGAATGACAACAAACAAAACAAAAGCGAGAGACTTGATCAGAGTTATAGTTTCATAAGTTGGCTATTCCGACAGGAAATCTTTCAAGCTGCCATATTGCGAATTTAGTGCGGCCTAATACACGGCCTGGAGTATAAGGCTTAAAACGGAGAAGAAACCGTTTTTAACAAATGGTGTGCAAATTTGTCAGTTGTCATCAGAAAGTGGAATAATGTACTCTTGAAAATTGACCAATGAACTGAGGAGTTACGGAATAATTGTGTGATATTGTGAAGAAGAAGAAGAAGAAGATGATGATGATGAAGAAGAAGAAGGAAAACAGACAAAATGAAGAGAATCCTAGAGAAATGACAGGTATTCTGTTCTTTCTCTACGGTTGAACTTCGTTAGGGAGCGTAGGGTAATAGGTATTCCATGTGGATATGAATTGATGGATAAAAGACTATGGTAATGATATGATGTTAGTGATGTTGAAGCAATGCCTGATTCGGCCAGAGTCAATGGGATAACCTCGAAAAATCTCCTGCATATCAGCTGTATTCTTTGGAATGACTGAAGTTTAAATATCTTTCGTACGTTGAAAAGTTAGCACCCTGGCCGCTACTCTAGGTTGGTTGCCCTCGATCACATTCCGATAAGTCGAAGCCACATTTTTTTTAGATTTTGCCGATATGTCTATATTACCCTATATTACACTGGCACAATACTCGTTGCATTCAGGAGCAAACGTAATGTAACTTCAATGCGTAAACTTGAAAAAAATCAATTTTATGAGTATTGAGATTAGATTAGTTTACGAGAACGGAGATTAAGGTGATATACATAAGCTTGATAATATTTATTGTGAATTGAATTATGTGCAGAAAGTGAGGGTTAATGATGTAATAAGTGGAGGCCAAATTTTTATGATTTTGTGTGTAAACCTATTACTCTCTAGTACGCTGGCGCAATACTCGTTGCATTCATGGTCAAAAGTAATGTAACTTTCTTCGTGAAATTTTGAAAAACGACTGTTTTTGTTAGTATTGAGATTTCGCTAGTCTACGAGAATGGGGAGTACGTAATATACATTAAATAGATTTTATTAAGCAAATAATAGTGTAAATTGAATTACTTCAAAGTGGGCATTGGTATTATAGTAGGGTTGAGGAAATATATTTACACATTATACCACTTTTATCTATAGAACACATTTGCATTCGTCTAATGTCACATGTCAATCAAAACACTTTCTCCTTTCCTGCCAAAACATTCAAATTACTGAAATTAATGTGCGAATACTAAATTTTCCTTCAGCCATGTGTAAAATACAGTGTATGTCCAAGTATCGTATATTGAAAACTGATGTTCAATATTTGAATGATTTTACTTTACATGTGAAATATTTTCGTACTGTGAAAGTCCCAAAACAGAATTATTCCAATGTATGTTCTAAATACAAAATATGCTCGAAATACAAAACTCTCGTTTATAAATTGTGTGGTTAAGATGGGAAAACATCTTAAGAACTTTAAAATCTAATTGCTGTAATTCTCTACTTACAAAGGTTTTCCATGGGTAAATAAACACTATTTCCAATTGTGAAGTCACTGTGTATTCAAATTTCCGTAATAAAGAAGCTCGACTGAAAGTGATTCGTGACTAATTATGTGTGTGTGTGTGTAAGGCAATATTTAATTCAGATCAAGGCCAAACACCCACATGAATACTGACAGCATTTTCCTCCGATGCAAAATCTTACAAACGTATAAATTAGGAAATGTGGCACCTGGTGGAAAAGGAGAGTATAGAAGAGGTTTTCAAATAGTGGATGCAAAGATGATAGTTTAAAAAATATCGATTTGAGTGCGACAAGAGTGAGAGCAAAAAGAAAAACAAATGAATCGTCAGGCGTACATATGCTGACTTAAACGATCATAATGTAGGCAATTGGGGTTCGACGTCGATATTTCCAGTTTAAATCTGGTATGGACGAATCCAATATCCAGGGAAATTGTTGAATGATAATTGTAATAGTGTTTTGATATTGCGATGAGTTCTACTATTCCTTTCACAATAAAAACGGTAATTTTTTTCGAAATATTGAAATTTATCGAAATTAACTTTCCTTATCCACATCCTGTTAGATGTATCAGTAGAACGATACATTGCATGAAATAGAGACATGCTCCGATTTTAGGGTTAGATAATGACTTATTATTGCTACTCCTTCACGTAATATGACAAGGTACGAATTAGCAATTTTCGTCAGGAGAGACGTTCAAAAATTAAATATCACAAATAAGAACGATAATATGCCAAGACATGCCAGCGTTTCGGCTGTGTTTCTTTCTGTCTGTGGATGTGATGAATAACATACACGTCGCTCCTGACTGCCACTCCAAGTCGGCTCTGACTGTTACCTTGTCATTAGGCTCAAATCACAATTTAAATGCGTGACAGTCCCATTTCTACCAAACCGAGTTTTTTCCTACTCCGTTGGTTTGAAAATATCAAAGTATGGAAATCACAAATGATACACCTATCTAGTTTCAATCTGGTCATTTTACAAGAAAAAAACATTTTAAAATCATTTATATCATAAAGACTGCATCAAAATCTAAATGGCAAGTTCGTTCAACATTCTGATTTTTCTTAGTCTTCTGATAACTGAATTGTTATCGAACAAATGTATATCTGAAGCATTATAATGAGTCTCTAATATCTTGATGTAATTATAACAATATTTTTATTATATTGTCTACATTTAGCATTTTAAAATTGCTATATCGTTTCTAACTTACAAGCGTCACTCAAAAATACACTGATTATGGCTCTACCACTGACAAATTAATACCTTTCCAGCAGAGAATATTAAATAAGAAAAAGGGGAGGGGACAACAATTTTCGCCACGCCACCACCGAGTCAATTGTACCCAGGAAGTTCGAATTAACAAACTCATAGCCATGGCCACTGGAGGAATGGCGATTCAGGCCCCACTGCAAATTTTGAAAGAGAGACCCGTCGCCTCACGTAATCAATCAGTTGTATTTCCTGAAAAATGTTCAATCCCTAATTTCCCCATTCAAACTGACAATTTGGAGAACCGAATTACGACATCTGGAAGCGAGGCTCTCCAAGTTATATAGCAACCATGTGAATGTTTCAATATAATTTGTTTCATTAAATTAAACATTTGGTTTTCCTTAAACAGAAACAAGTAAAATCTTTTATAAAATAAATTTAAAGATCCACGAAATAAAATGCCTGTTAAAAAATTAAAATACAGACACAAGTAAATCTTTCATAAAATAAATTTGAAGATCCACGAAATGAAATGCTTATTAAACATATTTTCAAACAATTTGTCCCAAGGTTAGAGGGCAGTTGCCACCTCCTTGCCAGTGCTCCCCCCTCCCGAATCCCGCCAATGACCCTCGCCGCGGACAAGACTAGAGAAATCTTGCACTCGCTCGCAACGCGCACCTGCGCCATGGCTGGCTGCCGCCTGCGCTGCCCCGCGCCCGCAGTTCCTGCCTCCGCCGCCCGAGCGCCACGCAGCAACCTGCCGCCCCTCCTTCCCCCTCCCCTGCCCTCCTCCACCCGGCCTGAGTCACGCTTGTTGTGAGCGGCCGTCCGGCGCCGCCCCCGCCGCCAGCGCGGCGCCGCGCTCGCCACTCCGCCTTCCTGCAGCTTCTGGCACGGCGCCCCGGACCGACCTACCACGCCCCAGGCGATGCATGCGCTTGGCAGAAAAAACGCTGAGTACGGAATAATGACTGATGGTACCATGTATGCGTTCCAATACAACACAGGGAGCGGTAACTCAGTCCATCAATTGATGTCACTGTAGCGCCTCTGACGGGGAGGTCCTAGGTTCGAGTCCTGACGGCGGCAGGGTTTTCGACACTAGCTTTTCAGGTAGGTCGAATTTCGTCGCTGTCTGGAGGAGAATTCTAGCAGCCGGCTGCTCTGATCGGTAGTTTTCCGTGGTTTCTCCGATCACCACCAGGCTAATGCCGGAGCAGTACCCTACCAAACGCGCCACGGACCGCGCGTGATCTGTCCTTCCTCTTCTTTGTCCTATCATCTCCCCTTGTACACACACTTACACTAACATGCACTACACTACCACATATTCCGGGAAACCGGTCGGGAGCTTAGAGCTTGTCCCGGGTGGGGCGGTGCCCCGCTGGTGGGAGAGTCCTGGTTAGGGACCCCACTAGCCGACGGTAGGTGGACGCCGGATCTCGCCATCCAGCGGGGGAAGATCGCCGCCATCTGCCGAGAAAAAACATGCACTAAACTAACGGGACTATTAACCAAAGCAGTTGATGCGCCCGGAAACGCGAAAAAATCAATCAATAAAAAAAATCAAATACAACGTACGCTGTTTGTCCCTTCGCCGAGCAGACTATCCCTGCCCTGAGGGATGACACCGATGCCCCCTGGTATTTCCTATGCCTCTCTTCGGATTTCGCGTTCCGCAAAGGTAGATCAGGGCACCAACTAATGTCACTGTAATGCCGCTGATCGGGTGGTCCTAGGGATCGAGTCCTGATGGTGGCAGGTTATTTTGCAGTATGTAGATCAAGGGTGGCCAACTTCCAAGGCCTCAAGGGCCAAAACTGTAACCTTGGTTGCGGGACATACTCTCATTACTCGGACGGTCCGCATGTGACCCCGTATAGTTGATCTCGGTTCACCGGGCTTCTCGAAGCAGAGTGGGGGATGAAACCATGCGCGAAATCAGGCCGCACCACATCGCAGTGGGATTATTTTGAAATTCTGGATTTAGGAAAAAAATCTTAAATCGAAACTTCACCTATTTTTACATTAAGAGGGTGCTGTCCTCGACACGGTGCGTACGCTAGGCCCATAATGTTCTCGTTCGACAGGATTGCAGAGGTCCTTCGCATTTGGCCAATAATCCTTCGCGGGCCGCGAGATGGACAACGCTGAGCAAGATAGCTAGGTCGAATTCAGTCGTTGTTTCCAGGACGATTCAAACGGCCAGATGCTCTTATCGGTTGTTTTCCGTGGTTTCTCCGATCAGCACCAGGCGAATGCTGGAGCAGTACCCTAAGAAATGGGTCACGGTCTACGCGTGATATTCCCTTCCTCTTCCTTGCCCTTTCCCCACACCTTATTTACAGTCTCATGCTCTACACTACTACACAACGCGGGAGCTTACGAGCTTCTTCCGGCTGGGCGTTATCTGGTGATGTGAGATATCTGGTTGGGGAAAATCCCCGTAAGCCGACCTAGGTCAGTGCCGGATCTCGGCATCCAGCGGGGAAGATCACCGCCATCTCTCGCGATAACATGAATTACACTGACGGGAATAATGACCTTAGTAGTTGACGCACCCGGACGCATCAATCAGATTTGGCACATGGTGAGGTGGAAAACGCATGCACAGTGTTTGTGGAGCCTCGTGTTTCCAAGTGCTTCAACTGCAATGGTCATTATTTCCGTAGGTGTACTGCATATTACATACCCGTAGATGGTGTTCCTCTCCCGGCACCGACCTACACTTCAGTGAGATTTGCCACCTCCAGGTATCTCCAACAGCAGGGACAAAGTCTAGGCTCCCGACATGAGTGGTAGTAATGTTCACTGCAAGTAAGTGTAAGTGAATTGGTATGTAAGGGGGAAGAGGAAGTAAAGATCATGCGCGGTCCAAGACCCGTTTTTTAAGAAACTATGTTGGCATTACCAGGTACTTATTGGAGAAACCACCAATCAGAGCAGCCGTCCGTTAGAATGCTTCTCAAGGAATACATAGGAGTTACATCAGTGCAATTATGTTGTCAGATACGCAGTCAGAAGCAGGCTCACGGCGATTTTGTCGGTTCTGAAAATCAGTATAATTTGTTCTTTTTCATTTTGTTATAATTTCTTCTAATGTTATACGAGTACTAAAAAATAATTACAGAAATAAATGTAATTAATAATATTAATTTAACATTGGAAATTTAACAATTGCATTGGATACTTTTCCATTTCTCAATTGTCAATTACCGTTGCAACCAAGCATAATGTAATTGTTCTAAATTATGTTTCGCTAGCTATAGTGTAGCTTTTTCTTCCCATACGTCACATACAGGTTTTTACTTTTTTTCACTAAATAAATATCTAAATAATATAAGATTGCTCTAATTGTTCGAAATTAAGTTTTGATTGTTCAAAGAATTGTCTGCCACAGCCCGGCCGATTTGCCTTGAGGCCATGCAGTGGGCAGACAGGCGGGCATCGCCGGCGAGCCTCTCTCCCCGCCCCGTCTGTCAGCAATCCCCGCCACCCCATCCCCGCCACCCACCTCCACCCGCCCGCTCTCGCCGTCTGCCCCGCTCCGTCAAAAGTCAGCTCTGACCTTCAATTACTTTATTACGAATAGGAATGAGCCAACATTTATTTATTTATTTACGTCAAAATCAGTTAAAAAACTGTGTATGACATGCTATGGGGAGAAGTGAACAATGTGCACGTTTTTAAAATTCTGTGATCCCTACACTAAGCCATAGACTACTTGAATTTTAAAAGAAAAAAAAACGCTCCGATGTAATAAAATCTATTGCCAAGGATAAATCAGCAATAAATTTTGGGCTCTTGTCCAGCATGTCCGTCAAGGAATAATACTTCCTGACGCGACAACATGGAAAGGATAATTTGAATAACTATATTTCCCACTAAATTCTAGAAGACATGCACAGATAAGGAAGTTACATTTATGCCCAGAAGCGGAACAAGGGACCATCTCAACAATTGCTCAATGGATCAGGGAAACTGGACGAAAAACCTGATCGTGATGTACTTTGTACAAATAACATTTACAGTACAGTTACATTTGATCAACTTTTTTTAAAACTTTCTTTTATGTCTTTGTTTTCAGTTTATTTGATTTCATTGTATCAGATACTGGAACATCTTCACCAACTTTCAGTGTATGCAATTCTTCCAAACTAAGTGCTTCACAATTATTGCTCATAGGTTCACATAATATTGAGAAATATGTAGTATTATTGTCATTACAGAATTTTCGTCTGTGTGCTACATTATTAAGATAGAATATGTAATTACAGGAATTGTGACGTTGGAAATTGGTATTGACAAACTCTTATTCATTTTACTACAGTAAGTTACATCCCTGAAGAGGACAATGCATTTCTATTTGACGAAATCTTTGCAGATGTAATAAAGTAACTCATGATATTGCCGGGTTTTAGTTTTTTACTAAATGTCTGGAATCTACGTCATTAGTCCTTCAATTATAACTTCTGAGATTTGTCAGCACAGCAACCTACATTCTACAATATGCTAATTGTCATTTCAATTTTCAATGTCTCTCTCTCTCTCTCTCTCTCTCTCTCTCTCTCTCTCTCTCTCTCTCTCTCTCTCTCTCTCTCTCTCTCCCTCTCTTTTTGTTGTTGTAATTGTTTAACAAACAGGATGTTCACCTCTACAATTTTTATAAGCCTAGAAGATTGGAAGATTGAAGATTGGAATAACCTCCAGAACCTCATAAAATAGATTTGAAACAAAAGATAAAAGTGAGCAGATTATGATGTACAGAAAGGAGCACACGGTCGTGCAACCCGCAACACAATGTGCGCAGCAACATACTTTATCATAAGTAACTCGTGAACGAAACGTTTTTAGCCCTGCAAACATATCAGGACCCTTGAAATCGAGTTATACTTCTTATTTCTTGTAATCTATTAAATGAGGATATTTTTGTCTTTCTATAACATTTTTTATGTTACACCCCACCTCACGCTCACCCACACACACTCTTCGTAGGAGGGGCTGACAGAAACGTCAGAATTTGAATTTCAGTATCAAGATATTTTCACTTTTCAGACAATAATGTACAGGGTTCAGTTTTATAAAGCGGAATATTTGGGTCCGATTAGAAGTAAATAATATTATTTATTACATTATACTATGTATGCATTCTTTCATTTTTTTTATAATTTTGGACTTCTCAACGTTTTCTTCAAATAAGCTAAAATATTTATTCTCCTTCAAGGCTGAGAGCACCACAATTAACACGTATGAAACTAGTGGTGTTACAGAATGGCACAGACTTTCTCGTAGTAAAGTTTTCTAATTTCCTTGGTGTGGGCTAGCTTTTGTCTTGCCCCGTCCTCTTGCCAGCTGCCATCAATCGCCGCCGAAAATTCACTTTTTGAAGTTTTCTCAATTATTCTGTTTCCTAATTGTAGATTCGATTACTTTTAAAATATTAATAAACACTAAAACTTCGCTCTATCTGGAAATTTTAGTTGTAAAATTTGGAGCCGTTTTTAAGAAAAAATCGTTTAAGCTATAGTGTGAATGCAAAATGAGCCCTACGAAACGTCTGGAAAAAAATTGGAGCCGTTTTTGAGAAAATGGCGTTTGAGCGTTTTTGAAAATGCGGAATTTTGAGCTCATTTTCACAAAAAACTATTGAGTTTTCAAGAAAATTTATTGGACATTATTTAAAGCAAATGTACTCGTAAATGCAATAATATGAACAAATAGATGCTAATGTAAATATTAACGACGTGAGAGGCTAGTAAAAAATACATTTTTGTAACTATTGCATAAAAAGGAGGGTAAAATGGCTTGTATATCCTCTATAGAGTGCATTTATCACTACCCCTACCAAAAGTTGGAACCGTTTTCGAGAAAATATTGTTTTTGTTATTTTTTGATATTGCATATATTGCACGCAATATTGCATGAAAACTACCAACAGTTTTAAGAAATTGTACATGAACTTAACTAAAGAACTTATTATGAACAACGAATTTCATTTCAAGGAAACATTTTTATCTTTAATTTTGGAGTTGGAGAAAGACGTCGCAAAAAGAGAGCCTTTTTTGAAGCAAAAATTTGGAGCCTTTTTTGAGAAAGTAACTTTTTAAAATTGCAAATATTTCATGCTCTATTGTACGGAAACTACTAAAATTTTCAAAAACGTCTACATGGCCTTTATGAAAGAACTATTATTGGCAACAAATTTCATTTGGAGGAAAAATCTCCGTCTTTAATTTTATAGTTGTAGGAAGACGCCGGAAAAATTCAAACTTGAAATTTTCAAAAATTCAGAGTTAACCGTGAAAATCGCACCTACGACACTTTTATAAATATATTTTACCAGAATCAGTCGCTCCCACAACTCAGGACAACCCATACAATAGCATTCCACATGTAATCCAAGTTACTTGAAGGGGGGGGGGGGGATTGTACTTTAGCAAGATGATGGGGATATAACTGAAAGTAAGATTTTGAATGGGTCATTTGGGACATCATGCGTCTAATGTTGGTGGGAGTTGGCATGTCCAAGAGTGAGTCGTTTTGCGTGATTGCAAAAAGTATTTTAGCATGGAAATGGCTAGATTATTATGCGTATTGGAGGCTCAAAGTTATTTTATGTATATCGCGAAGGTCGGAGGCCAAATTTTCGTCGCCAACTCGGAAATGCGTAGCGGAGCGACATCTGAGGTAAGCAGAAATATGAAGTTACGTTAGATGGTATCGTGTAAATAGAAAACTACGACAAACCAAGTGGAACTCGAATCTACTCACCTTTTCCTTCACTATCCTTGAAAACTTTTCACCTGCAGTCTGAACCCTATTTATCACACATCTGCTATTTCTCATCGCCATGATGCACTTCTCCTACCCTAACCACCTCGTGTTGACTAACATTAACTTCATTAGGCTACATTTCAAAATATGCTTCAAAGATGTTTCTATTTTGAACTTTATTCACCCATTTCGAATAATATAAACATTAACCAAGTATTTTGGGTCTTCAGTAGTAACACACATACTACATAATTTTTTGCATACAAATGTTTTTGGATTAAAATGTGCCGTCCAAATTAAGAGGACTGAACTGAGCATTCAGGAAACAAATCGCGGCGCGTCATCATATCATCTACGACTACATATTAAAAACAACCCAAATCTTCTCCGAAACCCTATCCGACTCATCTGCTACCAACCAACTAGGTCAGACATACAAACACTCTTGCTCAATAATTTCACCATACCCGAAAGATGTTTTCAAACCCCCTAAAATCCAAATAGACAAATACTACCATTACAACCATACAAGATCTTCAATCAACTTTTAATCAAAGTATCTCTTGAAATGAACATCACCAAATGAGAATGGGTTCATATAACTGCGAGGATGATTATCCTTAAAATGAAATATTCGTGTAGGAACAATCTTGAAAGACAGCAGTTCTGAGGACGTAGCAATAAATTAATAAAACTCGTAGTGACAAAACAACACATACTTTCTCGTCCGTATTTCCTCGCAAAGTTTTGCGAAAAGTACTCAAATTCTCGAAAACTTATACATGACCCTATTTTAAAATCTATCTTTAAGGAACACACTTCATTGGGGGGATCTCTATATTTAATATTTTAATTTTAGGAAGGCTCCGATAAAATTTTGAACTTTTGCAATTTTCGAAAACAAAAAAAGAGTTTTTAACGAACATGAGACCTGCACCATTTTCTTAAACGTCCTTCACACTATTGAACAAAAAAATTAATCGAAAACGATGGAGCCATTTTTTTGAAATGTTTGGAAAATGTCGTGGAAATTTGGAAAAGAGCAACGTGTAAAGTACCCCCCAAAATTGAAATATCGGTTTCAAATTCAAAGCACCGGGACATCACACATATCAATTTTTGAGTAAATCGGCTGAACGGTTTAGACGCTAGCGTTGTTCACAGTCGGACGGACGGACAGACAGACAGAGACGTTTTGCCGTTATTCGAGTTTTCGCTATCAAGGGCCTACAAGACATGGATTCTGGATCACCACGTGTTAGATATTTTTTCTTCTAAATTTAGCAATTGGATTTATTAACTTTTTCGTTACCAGGGCCCTGGAATAAGAGTTTTTTGCCGAAAATTCCCCGTATTTTTCGCGCAGGATTACATTACTTTCTCTACTCCGCAGCGAGAAAGTAAAAAAAAACTCCTATCAGGGGTGGGCTTACGTGCGACGGTGGACGCGATCCGGGGCACGAGCGGTTGCGCAAGCGCACCGTCGCTGCACCGTCGCCGCTGACCACCGGTTCGAGCCCCGCTTCTCAATCGTGTCACGGCCGCTCCGCGCTGCGCCGCGCCGCGCCGCACAATGGGCCAAACGACAGCAACAGCGCGTTAAGCGCATCGCTTTCATTGTTTGCTAGTGTTTCCGGGCGCGTCAGCAGCTAAGTCGTTAGTCCCGCAAGTGTAGTGGACGTTGTTACTTCGTGAGGTGGCGGCGATTTTCCCCCGTTGTATGGTGAGATCTGCCGCCGACCTGTTCGTCGGCTAGCGGGGTTTTCCTCAACCAGATATCTCCTAACAGCGGAGCAGCACCCCAGCCGGATCTAAGCTCCCGAGCAGTCTCCCGGCATCTGTGATAGTATAGTGCATGTTATACTTGGGTTTCTGTAACCTGGCTGACGACCTGGCTGATGAGCTCTTACGATATCGTCCAATCGGGAGCTTCAACGTCACCACAGTGATGTCACAGTGATGACATTTTAGCTCTCGATTGGATGACACCGTAACAGCTGATGAAGAGTCATCGGCCAGGTTATAAAAATTCAAGTATAGTGTGTGTGTGTGTGTGTGTGTGTGTGTGTGTGTGTATGTGTGTATGTGAAAGGGGTGGGAAAAAGATAGGACAAGGAAGAGGAAGGAAAGATCGCGCGCATTCCGTGACACGTTTGTAAGGGTACTGCTACGGCATTCGCCTGGTATTGAAACCACGGAAAACTACCGATCAGAGAAGTCAACCACTAGAATTCGCCTCCAGACAGCAGCTGAACTCGACCTAGCGCTCCAGCTAGTGTCGAAAATCCTGCCACCGTCTGTACTCGAACCTACGACCTCCCAGTCAGAGGCACTGCAATGAAGTAAAGTGCATAGCCCTCACATCTCAGTCATGTGGTGTTGGTACAGCGCATACTTTCTCGTTTCATTTGTTCGTAATATTATACTGTAACAACTTCTATCCTACTAACACTTCAGTCATCACTTGAAAACTCGTAACAAACCAAAGCGCGAGAGATTGGAAAACATTCAAATCGTTATGTTTGGAAAATTGAAAGGTTTTAGAGCAAACGTTACTTTATCAGAGCATTAAGTGTATAGTGTTCTTTCTTATCAAAAAGGTCAAAGAAAAAATGGGTTTGCTTTTGCTAAAATCTGCTTTACGTCTTTTAGTAAATGTTCATAATTTGGGTCAATATTACGGGGAAACTACTACTGTTTTAAAAAAAAAACTTAATGAAATAATAACATTAATAAAAATGATCAATAATAGAGTACGACAGGTTGGAAACAAAACTTCATTATTGCCATGTTCGTGACAAAGGGTTTAATAATTCGGACTCCTTTCATATTTATAAGCGAACCGTTATCTTTTCGGACAAATAATTAAAAAATAAATTGGAGTCAGTTTTGAGGAAATGTTGCAAATATTCTGCCCGTTTCATACGAAATACCACAAAAAATTTAAAGATCTGACAGAAGGACTGACGGAGGTTTATCAAAAACAAATAAGGAAGTGGAGACCTATTGTACGTGTATTTGTAACAAAAATCTCGACATCGATTATTTGCAACATTGCAAAATGTATACAAGAATGTAAAAAGGAAGAGTGTGAATTGGTTAATTAAATCATCGCTACACAGCAATCGCTTAATAAAAATAATCATATATCATTCAATCATCCCAAAGAACTGTGGATTGTGGTATTTTTCTAGAACGCGAAATTAATAAAAACTTATTTAAATAAAGCTGATTTTAATGTTGCATCAATATTTTTTAATTCAGATTGAATTCATGTGGAAGTTAATTATTTGAATGTAAAATAGTTTGCAAATTCAAAGCAAGTATTTCAAGCTGCATAATAAAAATTACACAAATAACGGACAAATAACAATAAAATATTTTTAAAGGAATAATACGGATTTATTAATTTATTTTAAAGGAATAATCGTATTTACGCTGTTTCGACTCCGTCTTTAAGATTTTTGCTTCCCGTCTTACGAAGATGACCAAGTGCCACAGACAATTTTCTTAATAACATTCATTAAAAACAGTTTTATTATTGAATTTTTTTGGTTTCATAATTTTGAAATGACTGCAGTAAAAAATGATCTCTTATCACTTCTTTGTTTTACAGGTTATATCACATTTTATTTTCTGGTATGTATTCTGGAATATTGTGTTTAGCCAAATTTGATCCCAAGATTTCTCAAAAATGCATTCGTTGACGGTCTCTAATCTCAAAGAAAGGCTTTCCATCCCCTTGCCAACAACTAAACCGTACAGATGATTTTGTATTTTTATTTATCAATTGGCTATGCAAAGCCTCGGCCCATTTCGAAGCAGTGTGCATTGCGAGCTGTGTAATAGCCACCCGCCGTCGCCCACGATACCCCAAGGCCCCCTCTCCCACGCTCTTCTGATGATTTACGGGGGCCTTGAACTACGGCGCCGCCGTGCCTGCCGCCCCCGCCGGCCTGACGCGTCGGCAGTGCCTCATTATCCAGGTGGACACGCGGACGAGAAAGATAAACTCGATTTACACGCTTCCTTTTGAAGAGCGGTTTCAGTTTTAGGAAACGCGCATGCACACAGTTGCTTCTTATTCCTGAACTACTGGCTGCAATAGCCCAAGGGCAATAGCCCAGTCGTCGTCACTGCAGCGACTCTGACCGTGATGTACTGGGGTCCGAGTCCTGAAGGTGGCGGATTTTCGACTGGAGCTAGAGAGCTCAGACGAATTCAATAGCTGACTGGGGAAGACTCCTAGCGGCCAGTAGGTCCAAAAGCTAGTTTTTTGAAGGTTAGGTGAATTTTAGCAGTACCCTAACAAACGGGCCACGAACTGCGTGCGATCTTTTCTTCCCCATCGTTTGTCCCCACCTGTTCCCTTACACTTACTTAAAGACACGCACTACATTATCACGCTTGTCGGTAGACGTGTAGGTTGGCACTGGATCTCACATTCTGTTGGGGGGCGAACAGCGCCGCCTTTCGAGATGTACTACACTTAGGGGGCTAATGACCATACAGTTGACATACCGCAAATAAAGTAAGCAGTCGATTTCTGAACCACAGAACAAATCAGCACTATGTGCAGGCGTTCGCTAAAATTCCAAAATCTTTCATCAAAAGGAAGTCTAAATCAGTTCATACGGAGACGAGATGTTCTAATTCAGTTAGCAATTTTTTGCCTCATCCGCGCAAACGTCAACAGCCACATGCATTAAGAAAAGTGGATGCGTTTTGTGGGCAGGACTAAAATTCTCGCAGATATCAATTGGTTAGTCGTTTCTTCATGGCAGGGTGGATCGTTTAGCAGTATTTGAAGCGGAACCTAAGAGTATTTTGAAAGAATCCCAGAAAAACGTGTTTTCGGTGATTTGAATACCCGGTGGAAAAACGCTGTCTTCTCCGGCAAAACCCGAATCGTTACGTCATGATTTATCAGAATGTCGATAATTCAGTATTATTTTGTAATGAAACAAACATTTTTTAAAGTGTTTCTATTCATAGTTTTTCATGTGACGTTCTTCCTTCCAGAATTGAAGAACCAAACAACATATTATGCTGAAATTTTCTTTTTACTACCAACCTGCACAGCGCAAGTAAACAAAATATAACGTAAACATATTCGCCTGACGCATAATATTATGCTAATGATAAAGTAATGCGTCTCATTTAAGAAACAATTAATTCCATGAGAAATCATTATTTGAAATAACGTTTCAAAACTTGTTCACATATGTTATAATTGGAAAGTAAACGAATATATTTCATGACCGCTTTCAAAACATCCCCTCACTGCAAATCTGCACTCTACACTAATTTTAGAAAGTAAAGTTTAAATTTTAACTGTTCCGTCAACGTTAATTATAAAGCAAATTAATAGTTATATTGTTATAATGATCATGAAGTACTAAAAATATCGTCGTTGGTTTAGGGATATAGAAAAAATGAATATGGATATTTTTTGTAACAAAATTCAAATTACTATTGTCATCGGTTAAAATAAAATTAATATTTTTTTACATGCAGAGAATAACGTCTACCATATTACTCGTGACTTTATGTACACCTGATGTACGTTCTCGTACTTGTTATTCATATTAAAAAGACAAACTATTTACTACATTTACATATTTATATCGTCACTTAAAATTCGTACTTCTTGTAAATTAATACGGCAAACTTCTTATCAACTGAAAAATTAGTACTAGTAATACTAATGCTATAATTGAGCAATAGGTTTGCTGTGATACACGATCGTAAAAACATTAAATATTTGTTATACTAGAAGTAGAAGTCTCGCAACTTAAACAAAATATATTCATCGATCACTTATTTGGATGATATCATTAATGTGGAGGACTAATTTAATTCTCATTTAAATTGTTTCAAAACCACTCATTTGAAGGTTGAACCTACGTCCAAAGCGTAGGTGTTTAGAAATTTCGAGTTTAATTTCCAAGAGATTAATAGACCTCCAATCACAGCTAAAGGCAGTGATATTTGATATGTATCTTCCAAACACAAAATTACGTCGACGACCTTGGAGTTCGACAAATGATTCATGTAATCTCATCTATCAATCTTCCGCCGTAGCATTGCGTCCGTGAATATGGATGTCTTCTGGCATAATTTGGACTCTAATAGTCTTAGGAGAACAATTTGAAAGAGGTCGAAAAAGTACAACATTCTTTTGTATCAACTATAAAGAGTTTTGTGTTATAAAGTGTTTTCTCAAATACAATTATAAACACAATTCCTTCAAAACATATTTATTTATGCAAATTTTTAAAGTGATATTTAAATATGAATCAAAATATAGGGTGAAATATATTTACAGAAATACGAATATGAACGCCTGTGTAGAAAGTGTGTCCAAATAGAGTGTTAACGCCTGTGTACAGTAGGTAGTCCAAAAACAATACCAAACTTTTCTACTATTTTTTTTTCATTTACCACCAATTAAAAGAAAGTATATTGGATTTTAACAGTTCTTGGTAAAATCCGCGAATGTTTTGTTTACAACTCATTTCTCTAAATGCAAACGGAGGCTGAGGATTGTCTATTTTCACTGCAGAACATTTGTGTCACAACTGTAGCTCGTTATTCTATGCAATTAATTTCTTCAACACAGAAGCGAAAATATATATTGTGTTTAGGTGTTGCCTCTGTCAGTTATAATTCAACAAATGTTGGTAAGTGAGTTGGGGTGTGAAAACGTCAGCATACAGATATAATACCAGGAAACATTTACCTATATTTGTGCTATGTGGTACTAGTTTCTCGTAAGTATTTGATAGTGGTGTTTTCAATTACTTTGTAAATGTGTTAACGTAACGTTGGAAACTATTTTGACGAGAAATCGTTTTTGCTCTGAATTCCACCGCTGAGTGATGTGAAATAAATATACTTAAGTACGGTGTACTCCTCTCCATTGACACCAGACCCCTATTAGTAAATAGGATGGGACAGCATTAAATTAACTTAAATATCTTCATGTCTTTTGAACTTTTTTCGTCTTAGTTTACCTATTACACTGCAGTTTTAATAATACGCAATATTTATTTTTCTATTCCAATTGTGTAATTCTGTCATTTGATGGCTGCAACTCGTTGCATAATGATATTCATTACGATACACATTTCATTGTGATACAGGTTCTTGACCTATCAGAGAGAAGTTTACAAACCAAGTATTGACATTGTAATTAATCATTGAGAATCGTTCTAGTATTTGCTCGTTCGATTGTGTGCATTAAAATTGTATTTTTCTTGTTTAGTATTATATTATGCATGCCAGTTTTATTATAAAACTTTTTACGTGAAATGCTCTTTAGAATAAATTGAATCGTAATTTCCCTTTGATCATATTTGACTAGCACAGTTATAAACAAAAGCCACCTGTGGCAGGGTAGGGATCTGTACGCTAGGTGGCCTTAGCTGAATCGTGCATGTCAACTACTACGAAACGATTCAATAAAAAAGTTTAACGTCAAACAGTTCTCGAGAAAACGTACCGTATGAAACTCGATGTAATGGGTATTAATACACTGGTTTGAAGTGTACGATACTCGCTCGTTTCTCGCTCGTATCGTAATATAACACTCATGTATTAAAATCCATCACTACATCATCGTTTTATAATGTCCTATTTTCTACGTTAAAGGGATATTCAACAGACATTGACGCCCATAAATCACGAGTTAATGAGAAGATGATAGCGATAATGAAGATGGGGTGAATGATGGAGACATAGTGGAAAGTGAGAGTGCCGAGAAAACTCCGCGAGAGCTCGCTCCAAAAATTCCACGTGAATTGGCTGGACATCGAAGCAGTGTTTTAGAGAGAGTATGCGCTATGCAAGACATTCTGCCATGGTAAATTAAATTCGACGAAATGTACACCAGCGTCCAATACAATTGTAATTTGAAAACAGCTTATGCATTCATATGTGTGTGCACTAGCACGACAATCATGCAGAATTCAGGAAGAAGTGCAAAATAACACTTCTGCGAAAAACAAACAAACAAGGAAAACGCAAACTTCTCGCTTGCACTCATTGCAAGGATCCAAAGAATAAAGTAAAGACGCCAAAGTTGGTATAAAAAGCAACGTTGTCAAACACGATTTCGTATTAAAGAAGGGATTGTTAAAACACGGTTTAACAGTCCTTATTGGTAAACGTTTCTTTTATTTCTACTGAACTTCTATTGGGAGTAAGTGGGGTACACCAAGCTTTTATTAGTAAGGTTATATGGGGATTCGTATGTCGTAAGAAAATTAATTCATTTGGCATAAAACCAATAATAGCTAACATAATACGTCTGACCAAAAATTAAAAGCAGTTCCTGTGTGCGTGAGAATACGTGGGGCTGAGGGCGAGAGACTGGCGAAAATCAGCCAACGACTGCAATTTCGTCTCGCGAACACCCGCCGGCCACTTCAATTTGCCTGGCAACACGCGATCCTGACAGCCGCAATTTCGCAAAACTGTTGGTCGCCTCATAATCGTCCTTTCAACGCTCATGAGCGCTGTAACAATGTGCGAAGGCGCCTGCAGTGAAGGTTGGGTGAGAAAACCCGTGTTTAACACGTCCGCTGCTTAAGGAAATGGATGATAGCATCGTCACAGGACCTTTCTTGAACGCACGTCTCTCTTGAGCGTCTGTATAAGGCGCGGTTGTGTTTCTAGCACGTTCTTGAAGATGGCAGTTGTTGCTTACAAGAACATTTTACAAGAACACAACTTCCCGAAAAATCAAGCAAGCCTCATGATCTATGTTTCATTTGTTTCCTATTCTTGAATCAAATACTACGTAAACTGAAGGAACCTGCCTATCGGAAGATTTCAACACGTGAATCAATTAAAAATTAAATATAAACGGCATTTCTTGTTTTATTGTAATGATTCTTTTTTAACATTATTTTTACAATAGATATTTTCATATATTGTGAACTCGGAGAAGACTCTATGTTTTGTCAATATTTATTGGAAAAACATTTCAAAATTACTCTTGTTTCCTACAAAAATAAAAATAAAGGATCTAACCAACTTTAAAAATTATTTGATTTTATCTAAAATATCGAATTTTAAATGTAAATAATAATAATAATAATAATAATAATAATAATAATAATAATAATAATAATAATAATAATAATAATAATAATAATATTGATATATCATCGGCAGTAACTCTAAATATGATTTATTGACTGGTGTGACATGTATTTTTTATTTTTGAGTAACCGATTGCTTGATGACCGTACAACAAACTGCCAAGCGTATGTGCGTACACCAATCACGGCCATTGTGTTGCGGCGCGTGCGCGGGTGGCGTGGGCGCTGAGAGTAACGAGAGACCAGCATTGAGCGCGCCTCAGTGCGCAGGCGAGAGGGGCTCGGAAAATGCCAGGGCATTCAGACCCCTGGATATAAGCTATTTTTTTATAGCGCACCGGCAGTTATGGCAGAGCGAAAAACATCGCGTCACGTGCACCGTCGCTGAAGGAAAATCTCAGACAGTGCTTGATTTTAAAATTTACTACTAGTGAGAACCCGTCAAAATTTGACGGTGAGATCTGAGATAAATGTAAAATACTGTGCCCAGACTAATGTTCACAATATGTTGTGTTGTTTGGATCTTCAGGGTATAACGAAGATATCTTGTGATGTAGAGTTTCCAAAATTTTGAACATGTTTGCCCCATGACCAGGTGACAATGCAACATCGGCACCAAATGACACAAAAGAAAGAGCACTATTATACTGACGAATATTATTTCTAAAGTTTTTGGATGTGTCATCATTTATAAACAACTTTGATTTCTTCTGGCATATTGCTCGAAAGTAAACTTATTTTCCCATTTAAGCAATACAAAGTAAACTCGTTTGCAGAATTTCTCTCACATGGGAAGTGCAAAGCAGAACAAAACTGGCATTTCACAGACAACGACCCAACAGAGAACGAAATGACATCACTAACACGACTTCTACGCTGACTTTCTCTTTCCCTGCGTCCACTTAATGTACGTTTGCGTCTTTTGGGGCGCGTGGACAACGATCGACATAACCTGTGTACAACTTCACTACTTAAGTACAACCGAGCAAAACCCACGGTCCGAATGTTCTCTACAAAATACACCACAAAAGCAAATACATGCCAACTATCAACGCCACAATGCAATTATTACACTGAAACAAAACTTGACGAATTGTAAATAAATCTCAACAATCAAAACAAAACATCAAGCAGCGCCATCATGAAGCAGATTTGGAAGAAAACAATTGACTATTGATAAGCGTACTATTAAAGAATGATTTAATTAATTAATTTACACCGTAAATGTTGGTGAATCAACACTAACAGTATCTGATAACACATCTAGAGACCATGTTCTTTCATTTAAAGGAAAAAACACTACAATCGGTTCAGTAGAAGCTCCAAACGAAGCCATGGCAGAATACCTTATTTTTTTTAAATATATAGATTGATCCCGAAACGCGCCCGAAATTAATTATTAATATAACAGAAATATCATATTTATAATAATTTTGCAATATATTTATCACATACTGCCTCAAATTAATGAATTTTGAAAGTGTAAATCGAAATATGCAAGTAATATTTATTGTTGTTATTATTGTGATTTTTGCTATTGTGACTTTTATTACTATTATTATTATTATTATTATTTTGATTATTAATATTATTATATTATTATTACATTTTTAATTTGTACACTTGTACAACATTCATTTCTTCAAACTAAGAACTCGTTACCTCTTTTATGAAAAATAATTCAAAATTGTCTTTTATATAAATGGCATATTTATTACATATCGCAAAATGCCCGGGGAATAAACACCTTAAAGGGTCGATGTTTCCATTTCAAGAAAATCAATTTCTAAGGGGATTTCAAATTATAATAAATGTTTTATTATCTAAAAACACACTATTGTTTTCCCAACTATGTGATAAAAATGCAATAAATTAATGTACAATAGGTACGCAAAATGCATTATGTAATGGTGTGAAAGCAATAGCATTTCATCAAATTTTTAAAATATATTGAATTAATTCAACATAGAAAGAAAAATATTTTGATAAATACATTCATTGCAAGTGAATATTTAAAAGAGTGGACCAAAGTGTTTGTAGTAAGTTTCAACTGTTTTGGTCGGTATTCTTTCTTCGGAGAAATAGCCATAGCCGACTTTTGTAAGCTTTTAATTCTAGAAGATTATTTAAGAATTCTATTGTTTTTTAACACCGCTTTATGGGACTTCTATTGTAGGTCAGTTGAGTCATGCGTATTTTTATTCAGCTGGCCGTTTATTCATACCGTTTGTGCACCCCGACGTTCGGTGTCCTAGCGACTAGACAACCTGTGAACTCCTGCCCTCTCCCGCCAGACGCAGAAATTAAATGGTTCCGTTCAGAAGCGGGAGAAGTTTAAAAATTTATCTCGTAAGTGACGTATCTGCATTCCTGCTTGTTTTCTATTTATGTATCAATATATTCTTAAGACGCTTCGCAATCATACTGCCAAATATTTTGTTTAAAAGAGGCGTTTATCCTATGCTAAAAGGTACACGAAAACAGTTGAATCCTATTTCGGACAATAAAGCTCAATGTGAATTTGGCTTCCTGGAAAGCTGTTTTTATGGGTCATTTATTTATTTAGCATCAAAATTGTTTAAAAACGTGTCTGTGTGACATATTTTGAGAGAAAAGTGCAATCTTTGCACAATTTCTTGAGCTTTGTAATTCCTACTGTAGCTCTTGAACTATATTAAGTTGAAATATGAACTCTCGTAGCAGCGAGCGTAAGAATCAAGCAGAACATATTCACCCTTATGCAGTAAAACAATTTGAAAAAGTAAATCATATACAGGTTTTGTTCGTTTTACCTAATCGTGCCATATGAGAAGGAATTAACATAATGCAATGAGACCATATTTGAATAACTAGATATCCCACCAAACTTAAGAATTCGTGCACACATACTGATGCTACATTTATGACCAGAAGTAGAATAAGTGACCGACTCAGCGTTTGCTCATGGTGATGCTTCAAATTGGAAATAATCTCTTTAATTATCACTTCATTCTACAGTTTTCTTTATCCGATAATACAAAAAGAAGAATGGAAAATAGTCACGAATTTCAAAAACTCGCGCTACTTTCACTCTTTAGGTTCAACAAGATTTTATTGAGATAAATATCCTGAGTATACAACGTACCTCCTCAGAAAGTGGTATTTTTCACTTCTAACACTCGTAAACATATCCGCTTTGCTAAATAATGTAAATGACATAACCTAATCAGACACCTTGTTTGATGTAATCTAAAACATTAATCACATTAACGATAAAGGGTTTTCTCGAGAGACAATTCTGAATTATTTTTCATAAAAGAGGTAACGAGTTATTAGTTTCAAGAAATGAATGTTGTACAAGTGTACAAATTAAAAAAGTAATAATAATATTAATAATCAAAATGATAACAATGGTAATACTAATACTAATAATAATAATCACAATAATAATAATAATAATAATAATAATAACAAAAGTCACAATAGCAAAAATTACAATAATAATAACAGTAAATATTATTTGCATATTTCGATTTACACTTTCAAAATTCATTAATTTGAGGCTGTAGCAATCTATTCAGTGTGATTCCTCTATGCCACAACTCCCTCAAACGGCGTTCTTTAGAAACAAAGAAATGAATTATGTAATTAAAATTACTGTGAAAGCTATTAAATATCTCTGGTCAATATGAAAGAGCTATTATTTCAATTAAGTAATGAACAGTTGTGGAAAAAGTATCACCGTCATATTTGCATTACAGCAACACAAACAATTCCGTTACAGTACCTTTTGACATCGTCATCGACTTAATTCCAGCACCTTGCCTCACTACCCTCGCCACCACGATTACATAAATCATACCGAGGTCACTTCTGCTGAAAACAATGCCTTCTCCATCACATGTCATGTCACCACTTTCCAACTTATATTTTCGACTGATCTCATTCAGTCCATTTTAAGATATAAAGTATTTTTTTAATTATACCATACTAGTTGAATGTGGCGTCGCTGATGCTGTAAACTGTATTACAAGTATTTTCATGCGTTGAAAATTTCTAAATGTCTTGCATTGTTCGAATTAGTACTTACAGTACCTGGAATGGGACACACGAATGAATCTTAGGACTTGATAATGTTATGCTCCCCATCAAAAACCCCAACACCCAATAGCCTTATCGGTGACCTCCATAGGAGATTATCTGTCCACGACCAGGAGACCTTGACGCGTTGAATGACACCTCGTATGTCTTGTTTGCTGGACGGGAATTGGTCGAACTATGAGTGACGGACGCAGGGACGAACACTCGCCCTTACTCAAATCATCACCATCTGTAAACCATGTATAAAGCAGGGGTCTATAAGGCAGGCTCCATCACCATCTATAAAGTAGGGGTTTTCAAACCTTTTTCGTCCACGGCTCCCTTGACCTAAACAACACTTCTCCCGGCTTCCCTGGTAACAATAAATTTCAAGTATAGCGATCGTTCAAGTTCACCCTCACCACGCCTCTCACCTTCCCGGCACTTTCGCCGCCCCCAGCCGTCCACAACCGCCCTCGTCGCTCCCTCCGCCCATACACTTCAGACTTCAACCGCTCTGACTACTGCACCTATCACCCACACACAACAAGCCTCTTCGGCGCTACCATCGCAATCTCGTTAGCTCAGCCTGCGCCGTGATTAGCCCAGCCGCCACAACCGTCCTCAGCAGCTTCCATCATCCCGGCAACCCATCACACCAGGCCTCGCCCCGCCATCTCTGCAAGCGCGCTGGTGTCGCCACGACCACCGCCCCCGCTGCCCTGCCACCCACGCACATCCCGTCTTGTCGCCTCCACTACCATGACCACTAGCACCGCCCATCATCCCACGCACATCACGCCTCGTCGACCACACCACCGATGTCCTCGCTGGCAGTCATTGTGACCGATACCACCACCTCAACAGCCACCACTACCACCCCCGCCACCCACGCACGTCACGCCTCGTTGGTCTTACCATCGCTCCCACAGCTGTGACCACCTCGATCGCCTCAACCACCGCCCTCGCCCATCCCGCCTCGTCGATCCTACCACTGCGATCGTCGCTGGCAGTCACCATGACCACCTCACAACCACCACGACCACCGCTCCCGTCACCCACGCAATCACGTCTCGTCGGCCGTACTATCGTAGTCGTCGCAAGCACAACCCACGCTCCCACCAACTCCACCGACACGACCGCCGCCCCCGTCGGCGGCGCGGCGCCTCGTTTGCCCTGGCTTTGTGCGCGCGCGACGCGCCGGGATTATCACTTCTATTTTGAAGCGCGGCGAGGCGGCGGCGGCGGCGGCGGCGTCGCGCGGGCGGGGCACAGTGTCGAAAGGCCAGGGACGCCCTCCCGCTCAGCGCAGCGGGGGGCGGGGAGGGGGGGCGGGAGGTCGCGGGGACTCCCTCCGGAGGGGCACGCCCCACGCAACCCGCCCTCCGCCTCGTCCTCGTCCCCTCCACTCGCAAGGTGCCCGCTCGACGCGTGGGCGGCTCTGTAGTTGGCGCGGCGCGAATTAAGAGCAACGCCAGTGGAAAGCGGGCGCATCTTGCGCCGCCGGCGCTGGCGACGGGAATGATCGTCAGGGTGTAAGGAGCGGTGATGGTGGAGGTAGAGGTGGCGTTGGCTGTGATGGTAGTGGTGAGGATGGTGGGTTCATTGGTTGATGTACAGGGTCACGTCAACTGATATGGTCTATAGAAGGGAGCGAATTTTAATAAAATGTCTTTTTTTTTACTGTAGAACAATGCTTTTAAATACATATATTAATTTATGTTATGACAACAGGAGATGACTCATTTTATATATATATATATATATATATATATATATATATATATATATATATATATATATATATATATATATATATTTCTTTTCATTTTAGTCGATTTCAACTAATAAGTCATTTTTTTGCCATTTTCCGCCAATTTTGAAGTATATTTGGCTAATTTCATCGATTTTAAAATCATTTTCATGGTACTTGCTTCAAATAATATTTACGAGATGCAAAAAATGTTCTCCACAGAATTCCTGAGTAGCCTATTTTTGCGCTCAGAAATTGTAATGTCAGCCGTTGTGAATATGTAATCTAAGATTCCTTGACACTTCTCAGCGCCACTATCGGTTCGGCCGAATTTGCAGTAACTAAAGACTGAAATATATTAGTGAAGAACAGTACAAACCAAAAGTTTACAAGCTAAGTTTATTTGAACGAAAAGTGGAGAACTAAAAAAGGAAGGGGCCCTGATTACATCAATAACATATCCAACAGCTTTAGCTGTTCATCTGAACTGGTTTTGATCAAATTTTTTACGTAATTTTATTTGCATTTAGGGCATTTTAAAGACGTTTTAAGAGCATTTTATTGATCATTTTTGGCAATGTTTTAGATCATCAAAATCCGCCCCCTAGTCATTAGACATATTTCTGTAGTGAATACTTGTATGCCTGGAAGTGGTTGTATTCTCCCCCGATGGCTAGTGAAATCCAGCGCCAATCTATACGTCAACTGGCGGGGGTATTGTCTCTGTAGATATGTCCCCCAGCGGGGTACCGCCCCAAACGGGACAAGCTCTAAGCTCCAGACCGGTCTCTCGGCATGCGTAGTGGTGTAGAGCATGCAAATGGAAATGTAATGGACAAGGAAGAGGAAGGGAAGTTTGAGCGAGGTCCGTGTCCCATTTCTTGGGATATTACTCTTGCATTCGCCTCATATTAATCGGAGAAACCACGGAAACTACTATTCAAAAGATGGGCCGCTTGAATTCTCCTCCAGACAAGCAGCTGAAATCGACCTAGTTATGTAGCTAATGTAGAAAATTTGCCGCCGGCCGGACACAAATTCTAGGGTCTCCCGATCAGAGTTGCTGTGGAGACAGCGGCAATGCTGGCTCTGAGCTCATCTCAGCCGCAGAGATGGTGTGGGGTGCCGTTGGTGATAGGGGCTGTAATGGCATTGATTTTGACGTTGGAGTCGATATTGACGGTTTTGGTGGTGGTGACGGTGGTTGTGGTGGCGGTGACGGTGGTTGTGGTGGCGGTGGTGGCGGTGACGGCAGTGATAGTGACATGGTGATTCCCGTGCTGATGGTAGTGATGGGTGCTGTGATGATGATGGTGGTCGAAGTGCGGTGGGAGGAGAATGTGGTCACGATGGCTGTGATGATATTGACGGTGGCGGTAGTTATGGTGCTGGTATGGGAGGTAGTGGTCGTGTTGATGGTGGTGTTGGTATCGGTAATGGTGGTAGTGGTGATGGTTTGGGTGTTGAGGGTAGGAAGGTGAGGGAGTTATGGTGATTGCAATGACTTTGATTGTAATATTGCGGTGGTAAATGTGATGGACGTAGAGGAGATCGTTTCGATGCGGTCGACGAATGTTCGGGTGTTGGGGCGGCGATGTGTAGCAGTCACCCCAATATTGGGATTTTGGTACGTGTAAAAACTACAATTGTATAATATCGGAACAAACACTACAATTCTTAGATGTTTGAAATAAGTTTGACAAGTAACTGTGTTTTCTTTCCTTCATCTGTAATTACAAATGCTTGATCTTTCTATACCATGGGAATCACAACATGTGTTTTGAAAGAAACGTGCTCGAAATTGTTTTCAGTACCTAAAGAAAAAACAAACGACGTATTTAAAATTAGCAAAACGTATTTCATGATTCAATTTATTGTCTCCCTTTCGGTGTAAAATTTCCGTAGGACAAATGATTTTACGGAAATTCCCTCAAGACCGCGAATTCATTACTTATTAGAAGAGCTTACACGAAGAGAATCACCTTGGATATATTCACTTATACTTATTATTTTTCAGAAGACAGCATGGCACGTTGTGGAGTTCCAATCTACCCGATCGAGAAGCATCGAGGGCGCGGTGAAGATTGATTATCCCTCTTGTCATGACTGTGACAGATGACCTTCGCATCTTCTGGATCAGGAAATGCCATCCACACACGCTCACCTCGACGAAATAGCAGATCGCGATTTTAACGAATGACTTGTACTACTTATGAGAATACGTCCCTCAGAGTAGAGGCTCTGTTTATTCGTCGACGGGGGTGTATTATAATGTAAATTATGGGAGATCGAAAGAAGAGAAAAAACCTTCAAGGACACACGTCCCAGAAGGAAGACTGGACCTCCTTGCGCTTTCTTGTCGGGCTCCTACGACGTGTGCTTATAAAACACCAGTAGCCAAATGAGGACCTCAACTCATTATCTCATGAAAGCGGCTCGCTGTCTAGGAGATCCCAGAGACTCGTTAGCATGTAATCTAGAATGGAAAAGAGAAGCGAACTCCTAAATTTGAAGGCGTGCGATTACTCGATAAAAATAGAACTGGTTAGACGTTAGAAGTTCAAGAAATTCATAAATACGTTCAAACGTTTGTATTACAGGTATAAGATTCTTGATTGTAGAAGAATGTTTTCGATATTCGCTTTGCAAGTTCCAAAATATGGGATTATCGGCAAAAATGCATTAGTCCAGGCATTACTTAGCACCCTTGGCAATGAAAACATAATTAATGTAGTTTAAATCATCAAATGAAAATTAGAAATTGCAACAAAAATGTTGACACAGAAATATTTTACACTATAACTGGACTTGTAAGTATAATCATAATACATAATATGTATTATAATTATAAATGTTTTTAAAATACTTCTTTAAATGACACCTTTCTTTCGAATACCTTCAAAAACATCATAAGCTACACAAAGCACACCAATGAATTCATGACTAAATGTATACGAACCTTTTTAGTTTTGTAAATCAACTTTCTTACTGTGAGTAAATCATTAGTTTTCTGCCGTGACACGAAAACTTTAGAAAAACAATCTGTGCCTCTAAAGCCATACTGGGTGAAGGCCGAACAACAGTGGAATAACAACACGCAGCCATCTTTGGTAACCACCTTACTAAAATCTGATTTCATCTCACGTTTTTCTCTCGCTTAAATTTCCATTAGTAGCAGTTTAAGTTTCGGTTCACACCTTAAATATTCGTGCCTTAAATGCCTTGCAGTTCAAAAGGCGGAATATCTACGGCTTTATTAATATTTTATTCAAAACACAAAATGTGAGAATGGAGATTTACCTAGAGAGAGAACAAAACTCAGTACTATTTACCTGCTACATCACATGGAATGTTTGTTACCAGCTCACAAATAGAAGCCATTTTTATTTTTATGACATCTATTCATGTTTAGTAAAAGGTTCAAGTTACTACGGAGAATTACTACTACTTCCTTTTTCAAAATGCTTAGGATATTAAAACACTTTTGGACACACTTTGCAATTCTAAATGAAATACTAAAAAACAATTTAATACTAAAGAACTGCTAACATACAGATTTTTTTAGACAGCCTTATTAACTCATTTTATTTCAATTCAAGTATTTAGATCATTTAATAATACATTTGTTGTAAGGGCTCAGTAGTATCTGATCAGAAAGCATTTTGTTTTCCTTGTTGCATTCACAGTTTTATCTCAATATTTGAGACTCATCTCCCTTATAGCACTAGTGCTAAATATTGAACTTTAAGCATGCTAAAATAAACCTATTTTACGATTGGCAGTCTAAAAAAAGACATTTATTAGTAATATTATTTTTCCTTATAAGGTGGGAAAACGGGATATTTTAAACGATTCACGGTCGACACCACAAACAACGGAGTTGGTCTATTACAGTACATCTCAACGCCTCAGGTTACGAACTTCAACCGTGTCCATCTGCTCTTTTTTGAAGATTTCCCTTCCTGGAGCCCTGGAGAGGCGGAGTCAGGGATATTATTCGCAGTCAGGGATACAAGCAGTTCTGCAGCTGATTAAGCTTGGAATGTGGTATTGGGGCCTATCTTAAATAAACTAACTTACTACAAAATTAAAAGTAATGTACAAACGCCTCTTTGGGCATATCTAGTTTAAACGGTATTTGAAAAACTTATGAGTACGAAAAGTTTTCTGAATGTTCATTTTTGTTCTTATAAAAAAAATAATTACATTCACACTTTCATTCACTCGTACGCTATATATACAAACACAAATGCTCAAGATCGGCGTAATGATGTTAATAACGATACAATCGCCCAGGCCTCCTGCCACCACGCCGACCGCGGCCCCCTGCCCCGTCGGGAATAGCGATGAGGTCAGCGCTGCAGCCGTTGCGCCTTTTACGGGACAGATGCGACCTGCAGCGCGCGCCCACGCCCCGCTACGTCACAGCGACGTCACAGCCGGACTCTCCCCCCCCCCGGCGACTCCCTGAAACGGGAATGCTCGGGCGGAGAGTACGGCCAGGCCCCACGCGCTCACGCTGCGGATATCGCCACCCTCTGCGGCGTCTTCCGTATTTAGCGAAGGTGCGTCAGGTGGCCACAACTGTTTGCAGACGCCCAGTCATCTCCTCTGACCTCTAGATGTAACTAAATTAAATATACTCAGTCCGGTGATTGTAGAATGATATTGATTTTATTGTGACGAAACTGTATATCATATCAGTAAACCGATATAACGCATTCGAAACAGTACTCCTTCCTCTAC
>BLKR01016183.1:0-34658 GCA_011170035.1 Teleogryllus occipitalis | reverse complement strand
GAAAAATATGTTACGAGAAAGTCTGTGCCATTCTGTAGCACTTCTTTTTTCGGATAATTTAGTTCATTTCTGGGATGTTTCTGAACAAATATAACCATTTCTTTTGTTAATATAAAACAATTTACTAGTTTCTGGAGTGTTTCTATACTTCTGCAATGCAAATTTTTGCCTACAAAAAATTTTTCAAACCAACTTTTGAGCGATTATTGCGGCTCAGCCATTCAGAATATCCACGTAGTTTATTAGACAATATATGCTTAAAATTGCCTAAAGAGCTTATTTTCAAATTTTCGACGTTTCCTCCCTAGACACCTGTACACACACACACACACACACACACACACACACACACACACACACACACACACACACACACACACGCATCGCACGTACGCGCGCGCGTTATATATACGGTTGGGTATGTATATTACAGGTTACTCTGTGTATGGATAAGGTTATAACCGTATCTTACTCGACCTATTTATATTCAAACTTAATATCATAAATCAATCTGTCTTTCCCCTTTTACCCCTTTACTATCATTAGTTACGCCAAAATGATATAGTCATGAGAAATTTTAGTTTGCAGGTACGATAGACCGCCTATACAGGATCTCGGCAGTGAAATTTTACGTATGCGATTATTTATAATTTCCTATTTGGGTCTGAACAACTTCTCTCTATACTCAGAAATAATGATACATAGTGTGGAAATAACATATTCTATTGTATTCTGCAAACATGTACATGGATACAGTATATAGAAATTGATAAACAAAATACAAACCCAAAACAACATTAACAAAATATTATTCTTAATCCCTCATTCTTGTTTTGCATCTTGTATTTTTCTATTTCTCTCCCTGAATGCATTCATGGCCATTGACTTCTTTCAAAATATTAAATTAATTCATAAAATTAAACAAGACTTAATCTTCTTACATTATCTTATTTTTGAACAGAATTCTCCGTTGATTACTTTCCTGTTGCAGCAGGGCAGCACTCTTGACCGTCGCTTCCGGTTCGCTCCATCTACATATTGCTGCTTAATCCATACAAAAATGTCCGTGTTTTATATGCGCACTCATATTTTCAAATTTACTTCCGGAATTTCCTGATAATTCTAGACAAACATTCCTTTCAAATTCAAACGCAATCATCCGCGTTGACCACTATCACGTAAAAATTATAAGTCCCGACTTCACTTCAACAATAACGAAAAAGCATCCTGTTCCTTCTCTACCTCCGACCATCACCCGATCTACGCCTCGTCTCCCGTTCGTTCATCCTGCGCGCCAGTCGACTGTTTTTAATATATTGCACGCCAATACGTTTCTACTGCGCGTCTCATTCGATAACTCGAATATTATCTAAATTCTCAATGGTCACTTGTGTTACGCGTTTCATATATCTATTCCTTGGTTCTTATCGAAACATTGTATTAAAATATTTTCATTCCCTGCGCGGAATTTGCTGTCGTATCCATTACGCTATTTAAATCTGTCACAATATTGTTTATTTTCCCGTTGTTTACATGCAATATTTCCCTCTTTTTATATTACAGTTTAAATGTTCAAGTTTTTGCATTAGTTCATGCCCATTGTTGATATCGTCATACTTTCGTTTACGAATTACTTCGTTTATAATTATCGTGTTACTTGTAATGATCCATTACAATATATATATATATTCATGCATACATATATACATGTAACCTCCTGTAACTTGTGTGTCGCACAGTTATTCAAAATATCCGTTAAACACGAGTCGCAAAAAAATCTAAATTACTCAAAAAGATGTTTATCTAACCTATATGTATATCATTGAATGCTTAATATGTATATCATTGAATTCGTCTTTTTGCGCTCTTGGTGATATTCTGAAAAAACGTATAGTTCCATTTGAAAAAAATGTTACCTGAAATATCTCGTAAAATATAAGTGATAAAATATAAATGAATACACGTATCAATTGGCCCCATTCCCTTGTGCACTTTCGTGAAAACTGCATTGCAATAACTTTCAACCGTTCAAAAGTTACAGAAGGTGCTAAAGTTACGTGACTCACCTCTATATTTATAATATAATTGAATAATTATTCCCGAGGTACCGGAACGCCGTCCGTCGCGTTCCGTCAGAAATCAAGCCCCATATAATGTGTCAATGTGACGATTTTTTCTTATTATTGCAGAATCCAGAAGCAGTGCATAAAATATCAGCCCTCCATGCATGCATAAACGCACACGCAAACTCGTGCACTCTCAGACACTTCTTCACAACTTTTAATGAACGTTCTTGTTAACATTTGTAGGTACTATGCCTGAGGAATATGAATTATATTATGGTTTTACACGTTTTGCAATGGAACTAAATGAATTGGATCCGGATATGGCTAAATATCTTCCTATAACTGACACACGCTTCCGACCAGATCAAAGGTGAATGGATTATTTGCAATATTAATTTATGCTTTTGAGTATGATAATTTCTGAAAATGAAACAGTCTATTAATTCAATTTATTATTGATTGGATTTTTTGATGATCAATTGTGCTTAAAATTTTTGGTAACGCAGGGTGGCTACTTCTTGGAAAAGCCAGGGACAAATTTTAGAATAATTGTTGGATGTTATGGACATATTTGCCCCAATTCTTATTTGTTAACCCAATTAAAGTATTAGTCTTTATCTCAGTAAAATCAGAGAGCTGAAAATATCTTAAGAGAAGATTTGTTTTGAGTCAGATGTCTGTCTTTGATCAGTGTAAGAAAAACTCGGATACTACTGAGAAAAAGGCTCAGCTGATAACAATGTTTTGATATGAGCAACATCTCTTATTGCATGGAAGGTTAAAGATTACATTTTTTTTGTATAAAGAAAAGTGCTCTCAATTCTTGTTTGCACCTACCTCACAATTCTTTCAAAATTCACCTGGCATGAAGACAGGGGTCTACTGGTTTCTTCAGGACTTGTCAGGGGCACAAATATGCCCTTCCCTTAATGTATTATTTAGGAATGCGGCTTTCTTGGAAAATAAATTCTGGCATTAAGAATTGGTAAAGAGAAAATCTTTGGTGAAACTTCCACTAAGAATTTCTGAGCACTTTTGGTGAATTTTTAAGTTGGAATTGAACCCAAATCTTGCCTTATTTAATATGTTCTTAAGAAGTGTTAAAACATTTCATCTGGGAAAAATATAAGAAAATGTCAAAGAAAATAGGTAAATGCAGAGAAATTTGTGTGGTAGGAAAAGTGCAGCCACCCTGTGAAGTGCTTCATTGGTCATTTTGTCTTTAATTTCTACATTTCTACATAATTTCTACATACGACTAGCTTCATGTAACTTGCATGTCATTAGGAACTTTACATGAAAAATTGTTTGCACACTCAATATCACATAATAATTTTATCTCTTCTTGTTAAGGCTTCTGGAAGAAGGTAATCTGTCAGGAGCTGAGCAGATGAAGCTGGCCTTAGAGCAATCTCAGAGAGATAGACGAAAGCGCAAAGAATTAGATGGAATTTCTCACCAACCCCGATGGTTCAGGTAAGATCATTTACTACATTTACGAGTTGAACTAAGTGAAAGACAGGGCTCTAAATGTATTGAGTTTATTTTTATTAATCTGATTAATAAACTTGGACTGCCATATTAAATTTTGGTATTAGTCAATTGCCCACCTTATGTTGTCAGTTTTGAGATTTTTACTATTTTAAAACTAGCATATTATGTTTTTAAAATAACTGTCTGGAATTAATCATCTTAAGTTATTTTCTGGCAAAGGAAACCATGCATTTTTTACAGAACCATAATTTAATATTGATTGCATCATAAACTCAGTGTCAGGTTATTCAGTGTCGTTTTAAGAAATTTAAACATTTAGTGGTGACTAAGGCAAGAAGTCATAACTAAAATCATTAAAAAGCATTTCGATAATGAAACGAAGGAAAAAAAAATCATGTTATCTTTTCAATTTCGTGTAACTTGTTCCTGTGTGTTAACTTTTTGAGAAATGAAGTAGAGTAAACAACAATGTCATAAGTTTTTCATAATATTCTTAATAATTATTTAAAACACATTTCAGTTCACAGTAACAGTTATTAATTCTAGGAGATTGCACACGTCTTTAAATAATTAACACATAACTTGGTTACAGTTATGGGGTTTATCGTAGCGCAAGAAATACTTAAGGCACTTAGGCCACACGCACCTAAACAACAGTTACACACAGACTGATGTTAGTTGGGAATTGCGGGAATAACGTCATGATAAACTGACATGTGATGATAAAAACATGCATGATGAAACATCATGATGGCGGTTGAGAGTGCCCTTGTGCGTATCGATATGGCGACGGGATTGTACCGTTTGATGTTAAATACTACACTAAATACAACACTTCTTGAGAGAATCTCTAGGATTTACTTTTCGATTTTAGTTTGCATCGATGCTCATAAATACTACTCACTTAACAGGAAATTCCATGAATACATGGAACATCCTCCTCCAAGGTTCCATTGAAATATGCCGTATCGAACTGTGTAATCTGTATGTCATTCTATACTGCACGTGTGAATGTCAGTTGAATATAATCCAGTCGCATGACCGGAGCGAAAGTTTCATGGTAATTCTTTCCTTATCGTTTAGAGTACCCTGTTGCCATGAATGCGTCCGCCTTCTCAAACTTTCGTTCGTTGCTTGTTTGTGTCTCTTGTTTGTGACGAATAGAAATCGTCGTTCGAGTCATCTGCGACCTCGTTATCTTCGCATATCTGATTTCGGCGTGATAGAGGGTCACATGAGACGCTTCTATGAAAGGATTTTCGTCTGTTTCCATTACATCATTATTCAGCTGGGCCGGGCATCCTTGAACTTGGCGCTCTTGTGGTCGGAAATCTATAGACTTAGTTCTGGTTTCAGTTGACGATCTTTCCAAAAAATGTAACATCAGAAAAACATTTCAACTTTTCCTTCGCTTGGTATCCAGATTCTGAAACTGTTTCCGGACTGTAACTCGCGAAGAAACCGTTTCTGCTGCACGATTTTTGTTTACTTCTTCCAGGTGACTTGTCATAATGAAGACCAAAACGGTCGAAGTCAGATACGTTCGGTGCCTTTCCGAACCAAAGTTCGTAGCGCGTCTTCCCCTTCTGTTTCCATGCAGGGGTTCGTTGCGGATGAAGTTCGCCGTGATGACAGCTTCAGCCCAAAGAGAGAAAGACAGTTAATGGTAATAGGTTAATTCTGTTACTTGCGTAACAACGTTCCAAGCCCTTATGCCGGTGAACGCGAGAAATAATCCTCCTTGAACATAAGTCAGTCATATGTCAAGCCATCAGTCATTGCCTTTTATTTCTACTGGCCAGGGGCTCAGCACCGTTAGTATCCGGAGTTCCCAGATGGTCCCCAATCCAGGAACCCACGGTGTCTCGAGGTGCTTAACTTCCGTGACTTCACGAAGATTGGTTAATCAACATAATCTCCCGCCTTTGTTCCTACGCCATGAACAAAACGTCTCGCAATCCCCTCTCTCAAAATACAGAACCAAACCACCTCAAGAAGCACGAAGAATATTCATATAAACCAAAAGGAGCCATCACAAATTCAAATTGCCCGTCTTTTGTAACAAACATGGTGTATTTAATTCTTTTAGGATGTACAAGCATTTGTTGATACCCATTCTTCAAATCCACTTTAGAAAATATCACAGTCCAAAAAATCGTTGATTATATCATCTGATATTGGCATTCGGAAGTGACTAAGTGCACTCTTTTCATTAAGCATCCTATAATCCACACAAATCCTATGCCAACCTTCTTTCTTTTTTACAATAACCACTGGGCTAGCACTCCCGCTTTTGCTTGGCCTTACTACAAAGTCACCTAGCCATTGTTCAACTAGCTCATTGACAATGCACCTCTCTTTCGGAGCCAATCTTCTTGGTGGTAAATTGATTGGATCTTCATCCTTTAAGTTCAGGATGATAGTGGCCTTCATGTCATTCTCTGGTTTGTAGTTAGCTACCAGCTGCTCAACCTGGCTTTTACAAGCCTCAGGTATATCAATTTCAGGCATTTCGACCTATTCCAAAATACTAAGCTCTTCTAGGGTATCTCTGCATTTGGTGTCTCAACCCTGATTGGAACCCATTCAGTAGAAATCTTCCCCTGCTTAATTGTCACCTTCATCCACTCCTGACTTAAAATGAATTCAGCATTCATGGTTTTCGCTGGTGTGATGTAAACGGAGTATTATAGGTTTCACCATCAATGTCGAACTTCCATTCTGCCACTCTCAGGGGTTTCAATGTGGTGTTCCCAATTAAGTAAATAGTCATGTCATTGTCTTCAGAGTTAGACCTCTGAATTTCTTTAATATGTCCCACTGCATTAGGTTGACAGCACTTGCAGTATCCAGTAATTCATGACAATCCATTCCATTTATTGTGATTGGAATACATTTGTCCTTGATTGACTGGATGCAACTTACCTCCTTTTTCTCAGAGCATCTGTGAGAAGTATGTCCAGATTTGCTGCATTTAAAACACTTTGGCTCCTCATTTGAATTTCCTGTGCTTCATGAATGTAATTTGAGATGCGTTTGGAGGCAGTTGGATACTACCTAAGTTAGAATTTGTTTATTATTTCATACTTCATTTATTTCTTACATTTGTTGGCTTTTGGTATATGTTTACAAATTAATCTTTCAGAAATAATGTAAAACCTATTTGAAAATCTATTTTTTTTTTCCATCTTGCGATGGATGTATTTGTGCTCTCAATGTATTGATGTATTTTCTTTCAAGCAATCCACAAACCTTCATTGAAATTAACACAATTAGGTTTTCTCTCTTAAAAATACTATTTAAATGTAATATAAAAGAAAAATTACTAGCCTTCAGGAAATATCAAATTGGCATGCGACAGTGGTATTCTGGCCAGCAAGATAGCAGCTGTAGTTCTGTGAATTATGTCTCATTGTTGGGACAAGATTTAGCTGTATGAAACCGTTATAATTGTCGCTAACCTGGATGACCGAGGTAGCTAGAACATATGCCAACTCAGTGTCTCAGTCTGAAGGGTCGCGGGTTCAAGTCCTGCTGTGGGCAAGGTTGTTTGTCCCTTGTGTTTCAAGTGTGTTATTGCAGAAGGCCTTGTGAGTCTGCTGACCACACACTGAAGAGCCTGCACTTGATGTTTGACAATTTGCAATGAGTTTTACAAAAAGTGGTGACTGAGATGTGTTAATTTGGAGAGAAATTGTTGTATAAATGGTATTACGTAACCATTATTAAGGCCGAGAAAGTGTGTGCTGTTTTAGGTCCACCAGTTTTATTACTTATGGTTTCCACTTCTCTCTTGGGACAGCTTGTGTACATTTCTTCAAAATGCCTGGATGAGAAAAAAGGGAATATGCATAAAGCAGAAATGAAGCACACTTTTATATAGTATTTATAGTCAAAGTGGTGTGATACAGCATCACACCACTTTGTAACTTCAAATGCTTTTGAAAAGAGAAATCTCTTACATGTGAAACTGAATCATGCTACTTGTCTTCTGGAGTTCTTTGCAACTGTAAGCAACACAATACTTTGCCATTGTGATTCTTATAGAAAGCCAAATTAATTGAAATAATACCAAGAACCTTTCAACACGGTATGCAATACACAAAATCCAGGTTTGTCAACTAGAATCAAGCTTCATGCCTGTAGGATTTCCAACATTGCAGTTGTGTATCCAGTTTATATAGTTGAGATCTCTGAGGTTGAGCTGTATAACTAAGATCCCCTACTTCCAGCTCTGCCCAGATAACTCCTCCCCCAGCTGCACAGTAAGACACATTGGCATAACATATTTGTTTTGGGAGCACACACTGTATAATAGTATATCAGAGAATGGATCCAAATTTATTATCTACTTACTAGAAATCTCAGACCTTCAACATCCATACTCTAAAACTTCTGAAACGTCTTTCAGTAAAATAGGTGAATGAGGAGTGAGTGGAGAATTTAGAATGATATAACATGTAGATCAAAGGAAATTATGAAACATTTTAGTCATTAAGGAAATAAATCACAATGGAGGTCCATATTACAATTGTATGTAAGACAGAAAAGTTAGTTAATTCTCATTTTGTGTATGTTGGAATTTGAATTGTACAGATAAGTCTCTTGATAAATTGAGTCAGTACTTTGTTTACTAATATTATATATTGTACTCCTTTTTTAATTTTTCCATGCAGCAAAATGGGACTGCCTTCTGGAGAGGACACTTGGGAATATTCACATGAATACTGGGAGTGTCGGAAGTCACCCGGTTTTGTCAACATGAGCTTTGAAGCATTATGGTGACTGTTTTCTGTTTGATATTGCTTATATTTGCTGTTAACCCATGTTAGTAACGTCAGAACTTAAATGATCTCGTCAAGGACAGATCACTGTTGCTCACATGCTGCAGCATGGAGCAGGTAACATTTTCATGACTGGCTCTGTACTTTGTGCTCTAGAAACGTTCTGTCTCCTCTATAATATGCTGTTCTTACATGTCTAGTGGAATTTGCTTCCTTTTATTGAGGTTTAGTGACAGCTTTTAAAAATATTTTATTTAATAATTTAAATCTAGGTTTATGGAACATTTAACAAAGGGGTAAGCATTTCTTATGTATTCTGTAGCATTTGTTGTTAACATATTTACTCTTGATTTGTGAACAGATTTGAGTTTACATTATAGCAAGTAAGTTCAGAATAAAATGATAAGTTTTCTGTACTTTTTTATAGCTATACTTGTTATATTTTATAGCTACTAATTATTTATGATGTTTATTTGATGCATAAGTTGTGCTATAAGAATACAACAAAGTAATTTTGTTAACATTGAGGTAAACTTATGTTAGATGTTATATATAAAGTAACTATGTTAAACTATTATAGACCAAAGACAAGCCAGCTTAAAAATGGGCTCTGCTCCATGCTCTTACCAATTTTTATTGCGTCCATTCTCCTGAAATCATTAGTGTGAGGTTCCTGTTGGCATTGAAATTGTATGTTGGTGTCTATGGTATATTTTTAATTGTTATGGTACACCTTTTAATTTATTATGAATTAACTACTTAATCCCCTTGACAAAGTACAAGAATATTGTTGTTTAAAAAGAAAATGAAGGCATATATAATTATTGTAAAACTATTTGATAATCATGTGATAAATGAAATAATTTTACTTATTATTTACTAGTTGGGACCCATATTCCATGGGACATAATGATTTTTTTAAGTTTTTTCTTATTATGAAGTCTGACATACTAGAACTTGAGATATATACTTTGTACATTTTATTTGAAAATTTTGTCCATTAGGGAGTTGATGAAAAGCAATATAGAAATTGTATATAGTCTGTGATAGCAATTAAAAAAAAACAACAAACTACACTGTAGTATTGCTTTCCATTTATTTTTGTTGGTGCTTTAACACTGAAGAATTTAAAATAAACACTACAGGGACAGTGTATGAATTCTTTTTCACTTAATTTAATATTACTCTGTATTTTGAAATTTCTTATGTTCATTTATAATTTTACTACTAAATAATGTGGTATTTCCAAATTTAATTTTGTTCATTGCTGTAGAATTTTTCAGTGTGAAAAAGATCTTTGTTTGAAAGTGCCCATTCCATTGATTGAGCTAGCGTCAGAATTTTGTGCAAAAGAGTATATTATTAAGAGGAAAATACAGGGTTGTGTTAAAAAGTTTTCAAAAAATAATTGTAGGAACTGTAAGATAAAAAAAAGCAGTTTCAGGTTTATATTCATTGCATAGGTTCAAGATAACAGCTTTCCTTCTAGGCATCTCTTGCTATGTATTTTCATATTTACATATTTTTCTAGAAAAAGCATTCCTTCAAAGCAGGGGTTGTTAATCTTCTGGCAATAATAAGGTTCAATTAGTAGTTTTGTTTCAAAATTAGAACTGCCAATTAATTTATAGCACTTGGTTATATAACATTATACTCTATTTATTTTCTCTAACAAAGATTCTTAAATGTTTTATTTTTTGAAACCTTTTTTGTACTTTGTTTTTCTTTGTGTATTTTTTCCCCTTTATTGTAAGTACACCCAAGTCGGTATTTATGATTTTTAATTGTGAAAGAGTATGCTTTATCAGTTAATTTATATTTAATTATTTTTCAAATGTAACATGATATTTTCATTTACTTCAGAGTTGGTGTAGCACACATAATAATTGTGTATGTAAATAATTGACAAATGTGTGTCAGAGGTGATTAAAGACAGTAAATTAGCAATCCCAGAAACTTATATTTATATTATTATTACTTATGGATGCAATCACTCTTTTCTTTATTATTTCTTTCTTAATGTTCTTAATAGTTCGTGAAAATATTTTCTTTTCTACTACTTTCTTACCCTTTTTCCAATCCACGTAACATATTAGATGTTTGTACTTTGGGCTTAGTTGTTTGAGCTAAATGAATTTAAGAGAGTGGTTTCGAATGGTTTCATTTATTTATGCTGCATGTTTTGGCACTGATTTATTGAGTTTTTGTCAATATTGAATTTTTCTGAGATTTTGTTTTTGTTTTTAGTGAGTGAGGCTAGAAATCATGTTGAATTTAGAAAATTCATTCTCCAATAAATTTGCACATTTTTGTATTTAGTTGCATTTTCCATATTTTTTTATGGAGTCAAAACTAATTATTATAAATGCAATAATTTGAAAGGAAAAATTGTTATATTCAATAAATAATATTCCTCACAGTCCATTAAGAGTACTTTTTATGATACAGTTTATAATCTTGTTTAAAATTTGCCTACAATTTATCTAAAGGGCTAATTTGAATTTCATGTAATTTATAATTATTGCTGTTAACTGGTTGTGCCTATTAAAATTATTAGAATCTTTATTTCTATCCAATTCTGAATGTTTTATGCAAAGAAGAGAAGTGTGAAGTGATGAATTTCACTTGGTAGTCAATATGTCATATCCACCCTGGGCACTTTTTGTCATGTGTGTAAACATTTTTATGACAATTTCAGAAGAGATTTCAAAAATTTCTTCAATAGTCTTCCTTTTCTTGCATATGCAAAGAATAATCAACCAAAGAAATCATGTTAATATTTGCCACAAAATTTGTTTTTTCAAAATAAATTATTAAATGGTTATGTGTGGTAGTTTCATGTTGTAGAAGAGTTAAGAATGTTTAGACATTTCTTGACATTGTCTTGTTTCAGTTTTGTAGTACATGTCCTCGCACTGAATTGTTGATTCATACAATATTGATGTTTAACATTAGAATGTGTGCGTACCTCCTAATTTGAAGTTTTGCAGAAGAATACACCAAATTGTTATCTGTGTGTGTCTTTAGTACTAGTTTGTGGTATCGTAACCGCTTTCATGAGATGTGATGCTTTATTTTCCGAGGCTAGCGGGACACTGCAGTGCTGCTGCTGACTATTGATGCTGTATTTATCAACCCAGAGTATTTGCAGTAAATGTTTGTCTTGTTCATGGCCATGTAAATACTGTGTTATTTGCAAAGGACTGTTTGCTTCTTATTTTATATAGATGTTTGCAAACAGAGCCAAGGCTGTGCCCAAATGTTGAACAGTACAGTGTTTTTATGGAATTAAGTGTTTGCACGTTACATTTGTACCATATGAATAATGTGTTTAATTCAGTAAAAATGTAATCACACAGATTTGTCGTTGCTCGTAAAATAAAAATTTACTAATTGAGAAGTGAAATAATATTGCAAAATTTTTGTGTAATGTTAAATGCAGGACACATAAGTGACTTTATATTGGTTTGTGTTTGTTAAAAAAAGATTTTCTGCTGCATTTGAAGAAAGTAGATAAACATCATATATAACATCCAAGAACTGTGTACTATAGTAAAAATTGGTGCTAATGCCTCCAAGATGAGCTTTCTTTAAAACATGATTGGACAATTTCATGCTAGAATCTAAAAAACCATATTGATTTATTGAAATGTTCATATTTAAGAGAATTTTTGCTGTGCTGAAATTAAATGGATACTTTTGCATTACTTTTGATTATGCTAATTCACCCTACTGGTACAAAACTGTTTCATAAAGTGTATAGTTTGAATTTTTTTTATAAAGTTTTTCTCGCATAGGAAGACTGAGGCTGCTGGATGGCTGCAGTTGGTATTTTTAATTTTTTTAATGCAACTCTGGTTCAGTTTTGACAAGTTTGATTCTATCAATGGAAGATACATTTATTGGGTTACCTTATGGTAATTTTTAATTTGTATATGATTTATTTTGACATCCCTGCTTGCAGGGTTGATTGGCTAGGGTAAGTTGACACTAGCACGGGATAGGTTGTCATACTACTTCCATGATTTTATGAAGGGAATAAATCAATGCCAAAGTGAATTATTTTTCAATGTTCAGTGTTCAAGAAATTCAATGAACTCCAAAAATATTACTTTCCAAGCTGTAAAAAATATTGGAGATCATGATTCCTCAATTGCTGCATTGATCATACTGAAGCTTCTGTGGAAAGTTTATTAGGTTTTGAAAGCCACGTGGCACAAAACTAGGGCTTGTGAAAGATATGTGTCTGATGTAGAAAGCCAGAGTGCCAACCAGCCTCAGTCTCTACTAATTAAAATTTGTGGGGAAATGGAAAAGGTAGATGGATAAAAGGTGCTTAAAAATACTTTTGGTAATTTTGTTTTGCATATGAAATTAGTTTTCTCTGCAAAAATTGCATTCTAATAACTGTTGCAAGTAGAGAGATAGTTAATAATGAGTGGGTGAAAGAACTGATTGAAATTTTTATTGCTTAAAAGGAGGAGAATGAAAGCTGCAGTTATAGCATGTTTCCGCTGGGAAAAAATATGCTATAACTGCAAAATGATCTTTTGCATACGTATATGTATATTGCTTATTATATAAATATATGTTATTTGTAAAAAGGTAAAAGTAATTTCAAACAGTTACTAAAGAAATTTTTAATATTGTTGGGCCAAATTATATCAAATGTCTTATTTCAGTTTTTGCTGCCACAACTAACATACACAAGTTAGTGTGCGGTTGGCATTAGAAGATTATTTCTTTGGTTAAATCGTTGAGCAATTATTTATTCATGTCAAGATAATTAGAAATTGGTGAGATTGAAACATGTATGTGGGTTTCCTCCTGAATTATCAAGGGAAGAGATTAATTTGAAATTATGTGGAAGCTGTTTTAAAAACCTTTAAAACATATGTTTTCATTAGAGAATACTCAATTAAAATATTAAGCATAATCAATAGTTAATCCTTCTCTACTGATGTAGTTGTTTTTTCTGGCATGACTTTGTTCACAATTTTGTAATTTGTGGCTTCTCTTGAGTGCATTTGTAGATTCAGTAGATACAATAAGGTTTCCTTTAACTTGTTTGTTGCCAGTGATTCTGCAGTGATGTTATAGTTTATATGAGTCTATTATGTTACACATATATTATTTACTTTATTGTGTTATTGAAACAATTGACATATATACTTTTTGTTATTTATCAACTGAAAATGAATCATCTTCATTCAACTTTTGTGATTAATTAGTTACTTGGTTGAGGAATGTAATAAGTTCTTTGGTATATGATTTGTAGAATTTCAATTTCATGCAATCATGCATGTTATTTTGTTTTTATTACATTTTAATACTAAGTGTGGGTGAAAAGGGCAATTTTTGTGGCAGAGTACTTTCATCATGTTATGTTAGATTTCAATGTAAATATTGTTTAAGTATTGTATTGAAATTTGTATTTACGATCAGTGTATATTTCTATAAACATGTGATAGTTACGAAAGTATAGAAAAAAATCAATAAGAAAATTTTTAATGTGCCATTTCAAGTCTGTGGAAAGGACATGATGATTCGGTTTTTGGTTTGAAGCTATCACATGTGCAAGCACCATAAAAGCAATGTGTTCTGTTATTACATGATTTGTTCAAGTGCTCTTCATTTTTTCTATTTAATTTATGTGACACTATTTTCTGCTCAGCAGCATTGGATGTAGTGCAGTGCCTAATAATTGGCTGTGTCAAGTTACTTAATGTGCTGAGTGAGAAGGAATGTTAATATACAAGTGTATAATTTAGTACATAGTTTCATCAATAGGTGTACACACATTGCTTTGGAAGATTTATAGTTAAGTTATACATATTTTATGTATATATGTATGTACATATTTCTGTGTTTTGTAAACATGTACATATGTATGTTTAACATATAGCTGGTCTATTGCCTTTTGTCCTAACTCAGGACAAACATTTGTATGGTCTTGTTACTATTATCACTTTAGAAGTTTTGTATTGGTGACAATACAGAAGGATGAGTTACAAAATTCCTATGTAAAGTACAGTGTTCTAATCTTAGTTGGTGAGTGTTATTTTTTGCTTGACAAGCATTGTTTATATTTTATATTCACATTCATTTTATACACCTGAATTTGTGTGTTATTGATGTCAAATTCCAAATTAATGCCATGGATGTTATGTGCACTCTTTGCTTTTGATTGACAGGAAAGTGTGGTGCTTTTATGTTATGGGCATTAAAGAGCTGAAGCAAAAGGTCAGATCGCTAGGTTTTTCTTGCTCAGATTCTGCTGTCAGGAATTTAAAATTATCACATCTGTAGTAGAAATGGGAATGAATATTCTTTCCAGTTTTCTAGGCAGCTTACTTAGTTAAAACTGAAATTAAAAATTCTGCTTTACACAGGTGTTAGGATCAAGATCTTATCAAGATATTTCAGGTATTTGTATAGTAGGTTAAAATAGTTCGCATTCTGTAAATAGTTAACTTCATATTTCTTCCCCATTAAGGCACACATTTTTCCAAACACTCCTCACAAGAATATTACATGAACTGTTTGTATGGAAAAACACTGATTTCAATACTGAACTTTGAATTCAGAAGAAAAGACAAGTGGCTATTGCTTTTGCCTTCATGTAACGCAAACTGGAACACATTCATCTCCAACTCTCTATTATCACATCAGCATGTTGGTGCTCTCACAGACCTCACTTTTCAATGCTAAGCTCTAGGCTAGATGGCTGATTGTTGCTTTACACATTTCAATCTCATGGTAGTCAAACAAATTTCACACAGTGGAACTGACATGTGAATGACTTCTTCATACATGTTCTATAGAGACATTTGGCAAAAGGATTTGGTGCACATTTCAAGTACTGAAATGTATTACAGGATCTACCAAAATGATATTAAAAGATGTAAATTCACCAATAGCCAAATCTTGAGACAAAAAAATTTCCATGCTATTGTTTCTTGGCATGGACTGTTGAATATTTGAATTCAGCTGGAATATGCCTAAAAGATACCTATGGTGTCAATAATTACTTTCAATACTTTCGCTACTTATTGTTTTGTAACAAGCTTTGGAAATCTTAATTTGTAATTCAACACAGTAATTCAGTCTAATCCAGTGCAATATTTTTATTTTAATATTATTTTGAATTAAAATGTCCATGCAGTATTATTCTGTGTCATTTGTTTTCTTGTGTTTGTTAAGTGAATATAATATGTATGGTGTAACACTTCGCCTACAACTTGAGCTGTTTTCATCTTTGGTAATTCTTTGGTAACATGCTTTTTATCTTTAAAAAAAATACTGACACCATTTGGTTGGCATAATTTGGATGGATGTATGAGCCAAATTATTCAAGAAGAATTGCTTATCAATAGTTGCTTCAAACTTCATCCCATGTTGATAAAATATTCCATTTAAAAATTGAAAAGAAAATGTTTTTGTTAATTTCTTGTGTATATAGAGAAATGATGAATAAATATTGTATATTATTGTTTTTAATGTTGAGTTATGTGCCTGACAATAAAGAACACCTTGAGAAGTTGATAATGAGCAATATTCATGAGAAGTAACAAAATAATCCCTTTTCTTCAAAGATATCAAGGGTTATATCTTTTGGTATTCAGACATCTTCAAAAGCATTAATGAGAGGAAAAAAAAGAATAGTCCTGAAAAAATGTAATTCTAAAATAAAATGAATAATCCTGAAAAAATGTAATTCTAAATTAAAAAGGTCTTTGGTACCAGTTCTATTGTACTCTCCTATAAGGTACTCAGTAATATTCAGTGTAAGACCTATAATTTTTGACATACAAATTCGCTGAATGTTTCATTGATTACTCACAGGGTTTTCAAATTATCTCAGAGGCAAGTTTTTCAGTTTCCTGAAGTCTATATGAATGGGAAGTTGGGCAAAGCATGATAAAAAAATAATGCCATAATGCTGTATAATATCATGTTCATAACAATGAAAAAGGCTTCTTGTCTGGATGTTTGGTTGAATTTTGTTTGGTATTTCATTATCTTGCTTCCTTTGAGTTCCTTTAATTATCTTTGATGTGTGTACTTCCAGTATTTGCAAACATGATTCTTGATGACTTGCAAATTAATCAGCAAGGAAGAGGGAATGTAGTTGTTATCCCATACATGTACCCTTGCGAGTCTTTTTTGTTTCATTATGCCTGCATGGGCATTTTGAATAATTTATGGCCCACTCTAATACCAACACAAGAAATATAGCATTGTTATGAATTTGATTTATTCAAGTTAAGATTCAAGAGAATACAATTACTAAATGACATAATGCTCAAATAAGTAAAATAACTCTTTGTAAACCTTATTTTGGTTAATTGATGTGAAAATTGCAATTTTAGAATGTTCCCATGAATTTATAAATGCCATCAGTCACTCATATTTCACTGTTATCTGACACAAATATAATTGCCATCAGTCACTCATATTTCACTGTTTTAGAAACTCATATTGTTCTTGAGTACAGTACTAACAGTGCAGTAAACTCTAAGCCGGAATCAATCAGGGCAAAATATTATTTCAGTTTAGAGAGGTTTCCATTTTATGCAGGATTGTCCATTTTATGACATTTGTTACATTGATATTAACGTTCTGAAATTAGTAAATTACATGACATTGCTGTAATTGTAAAAATATATTAATGTATAACATATTTATGAAAGAAATCACCAAGAAATTAATATTAAAAATATTTCTGAGAATTAAAAGGAAAATCTTCACAATTTGTGTACTAAGATAATTTTTTCCAACATTCATCTAGATTTTCTTGCTTTTTGGTTTTCCCACTTGCAAACACCTTTTCAATTATGTTTTCTGAAGTTGAAAAACTGTAATATTTAGAATTTTGTTTTTTCCAACCATTGTCAAAACTGGTCGTTACACTCATAGAAACATCACCTCACTACCTAGCGGCTGCTATCGAACTGCTTGCTGATTCTTTCAACACACAATGCGTCACAGCCCAGAGTAGCCTACTGTGCCTTACTGATACTCTCATGTGGTGTTGACCATTAAGGCTCTGGCCCAGGGGTTACGATTCTGAAAGCTGGGACGGAAGAATGAACCATGCATGTACACCTTCCCTCACTTAGAGAACCAGGAGGGAGGGAATTCCCCCACGATCTACACCTCGAGAGAAAACGACCCCAGGTCAAATTCTACGTTGACAGCTGATGCCCCTCTCCTTCACTGTTCGTCTGCCACGACTGAAACCCATCACAGGGACAGGGAATATAAAATGAACTTGCAGATGCATTCCTTCCATTAAGAGTATCTTGCGTCTTCCTGCCTATTGCATTAAATTCACAGAAACTCCGTTTTATGTTTTTATCGCTGCGTTATTTATAGGACACAGGCATGGATCCAGGGGGGGGGGGGAGGACCCCTCCAAGAATGATGAACTATCACAATTTTTTGTGAGAAACTAACATATCTAAAACTCTCTGGGAAACTGATAACCTTTCCAGTATCCCTTCAGAATTGGGACTAACCGAGACATTTTCAAAGAATTTTGGACAATTCTAGAAATTTCTGAATCTAAATGTGTTAATGTGTTAAAAATGAAGTAATGTGCTAACGATGTGAGAGACAAGTAAAAAAATACATTTTTGTAATTTTTGAAAATACAAAAGAATAGAGCAAAATGACGTTGATGTCTTCTCATAAAGTACATTTACCACTTACCGTCCCAAAAGTTCAAAGAAAAAATTTGGAGCCTTTTGTGAGAAAATCTTGTTATGTTATTTTTTTAAATTGCCCATATTGCACGCAATTATACGCGAAGACTACTAAAATTTTCAAACAATGTACATGACCTTAATGAAAGAACGAATTATGGAGAACAAGTTTTATTTGAACGAAAAATCTCAATCTTCAATTCTTCAAAAATCTTCAAAAATTCAGAGTTAAGTGTCCCTTCAGAATCGGGACTGACCGAGACGTATGCCATCTTCGTAAGTGTATGTTACTCTGTTCTTTCAAAAAATTCAAAGAAAAAATTTGGAACATGTCTCTTGGCCGTCATGTAAAGTACCCCCAAATTTTAAACAAATTTTTCAAATTTGCAGCGCCTCGAGTGGAGCCATATAGACCGGGGAATATCCATTTTGGGAAAACTCCTACACATGGTTTAGGCGCCAGTGGTGTTCACAGACTGTAGGACGGACGTTTGGGGAAAAAAAACACTTGTTCGGTATCAGGGGACTCCAAAACGTGTATTTCCGTTGAAATACACGTCATATATTGCTCCTTATATATGTACGTATACGAGAAAGTAAACTTGTAGTGCCACAGAATGGCACAGAATTTCTCGTAGTAAAGTTTTCCAATTTCTTTGGTGAGACTTGGCTATACGGTCTTGCCCCAACCTCTTGACAGCTATCTATCGTCGCCCAAAATATATTTTTTGACATTTGTCAACTTCTTGCTTTCCTAATAGTACAACCGAAATATTAATTAAAAATATTAAAGAAGAGACCTTATCCTAAATAGAAATTTACATTGAAAAATTTTTACCTGTTTTTAAGAAAATGGCGATTAAGCATTACAGTAAATACGAAGTTTGAAGCTCTTTTTCACAGAAATCTATTGAGTTTTCGAAAAACTTGATTTTAAGTTATTTGAAACACTTCCACCCACAAATGCAATAATGCATACAAATCGATGGAAATATGTATATTACCGACGCGAAAGATATTTAAAAATTACATTTGTGTAATTTTTGAAAAAACAAAAGAATACACCAAAATAAACTTTACGTCATTTTAAACAGTGCAATAAGCACTATTCATTTTAAAATGTTAAGACAGATTTGGAACCATTTTTGAGAAAATGTTTGAGCGTTTCTGAAAATGCGGAATTTTGTGCTCATTTTAACAGAAAACTTTAATCTGACCCCTTCCCCAAAGAGATGTCGAGATCCGCGCCTCGCAGGACATGAAAAATCATTCCGTTTCGTTTCCGTGTTGAACTGGTTTCATTTTATGCTGTGTAAAATGCCATTGAACTTTGTGGTAGAAGAGGTAGGATAAATTTTCCGGTTAAGGCAGGTTTCCGGCTTGCACAGGTTTCGGTAAAGAGATATTTTACTGCAGTAGAAATATGTATAAGGCACATTGGCTAACATCCTCGAAAAGTTAGTTTTAGATGTTATGAAATATTCTAAATAACTTTTGGCAATAGAGGCAAATAACCTAAAAGTACCGTTTCATCAGCGCAATTCTCATTGTTGTTCACACTGATTTATAACTCAAATACACCGTAAATAAGTATATTTCTCGAGATTTCCGCAGGAATAATTTCCGCAGGAACTTCACAATATTCTTTCATTTTATACGAAAAAAATCAATCCAACAATGATTATGCAATAGTAATTAGAATCACCTCTGTTTTGTTTTTCTGATGTCATATTGAAAAATCACTATTACAATCCGTCTTTTTACTTTAGATGCAAGATAAATTATAAAATGTTTCGAATCTCGTTTGATTCAGCAACGAATTAGTAAGCCATAAAGTTTTGTATGCACTACGGGCGTTACTAGAGGTTTTTATCCCTCAGGTGACTTCCAACCCCTCGAGCCAGAGGCCGTCGGGTTTGGAGTCGCCCTAGGGGCAAAAACATCTACTAAACGTCCTTGATACATAAATAACTATTCATTATTTAATCAGCTAATGTTTCTGGTTTTTGTCATTTACAGTTCTGGCAAAAGCTATATGGCCAGTAATAAAAAGCACATACATTATAATTTTTACTTTCTCGCTACTGCTACCGCGGTACAGAGAAAACTGTGCGAAAAATGATGCATTTTCGACAGAAAAATTCTTATTACAGGACCCTACCAACGAAAAAGTGGATACATCCAGTTGCTAAATTTAACTTTAACACGTGGTGTTGTCAGAATCCACGTTGGGTTATTGATACTGAAAACTCGATTGATGACAAAACGTCTGACCATCAGTGAACAACGCTAGCGGTTAAACCGTTCAGCCGATTTTCTCCAAAATTGATATTCCCCGGTCGGTCTGACTGATGTCACGACCCCTTGAATTTGAAAACGATATTTTAATTTTGAGGGGTACTTTACAAGAAGCCCCAGGGACATTTTCCAAATTTTCAAAAAAATGGTTTTTTTATTAAACTTTGTTATTGGGTAGTGTGAAGGGCGTTTAAGAGAATGGTGCAGGTATCGTGTTGGTTAAAAGCCCAGATTTTTAGAAAATTGAAAAATATTCATTTTTTTCGGCGTCTTCTTACAACTACAATTATGAAGATAAACATTTTTCTTAACGAAATTTGTTCATGAAAACAAATTTAAAAATAATGTCATGTTCAATTTTTCAAAAATATTAATGAGTTACAAAAAATGGCGACTTAGATTTGTTATTTCGGAGAGAAATTGAGGTATAAATAGTAGTATTACATAACCATTGCTAAAAGCGAGAAAGTACGCGCTGTTTTAGAATCACTAGTTATGATGGTATTATGAATAATTAACACAGACAGGGCCTCCTGGATCATTGCCTCTATTCCCTACCAAGACCAACTACAATACCTATTTGTAGTATTTTGTGGTTCTATTTGTTGTACTTACAGAATTGTACTTAACTTTCACAGCCTCCTCAGTGTATTGTGATTGTTCAATGTAAAAGTAAATGAAAAATAATTTCTAACTGCAGCAAAGATTTTCCGTGAGGATTTTTATATGAATGATTGTTTGACAGGTGGAAGTACGCTAGAATATGTAATTTGTCTAGAACAACAATTACTTCAGTATTTCAGCATTTTACATAACGGAGGGATGCTGTTACGCAAGTGGAGCTCAAACGGCAGGAGAATTTTACACAACCGCTATCTCGCATTTACAAGCTAGAATATTTGCAACTTTACTTCTTGTCACTGTGGAGCGCTGTACATATGGTGCAAGAATACTCGTATTGACCACTAGAAGGCGCAGATAATTGCCACCGATTTAGAAATTATTCGCTTTAACGCACCGTCGAATCACAAATTTCTTCGACAAGCTCTCACAAATGACGATGAAGAATCGAATTCCCGTCCATTTTGCCTTGACCTGCGAGGAGAAAGGTTGTACTGGAAGATTGCTGACTGCTGAGGAAAGCGACGGAAAAGTCTTCTAAAAAGTTCAAGAGGTAATGAATTTACAATTTACTGAATAGAAATATTTAATATAAATGAAGTTAAAGATTTTTATATTAATATGTCAAGAATATCATGAAATTTCATGAGAAGTGTACCATGTAATTTCAAATGAATTACAGTGCACCATAGCATGCACTTGCATCTTTGGGTGTATTCGCGACTAACAAGTAACGTTTTTCCCCACCGCCTTTTTTGCCTACTTTTCTTTTATACGTAACTCTGATGCAAGAGGACTAATTTTCTTTCTGGGAAACGAAATATACGACGCGAGCACACAACTACGCAAGGTAACGGAGCACAAGATAGGATTCTTCGCTGCGGCAACGACGCCTCGCCAGGAGACTCGCCTGCCTGACGGTTGCGGGGGACCTCTATATTTCAGATGACTGCGTGCAGATTTAAAACAACCAATGGTATCGTGAGTTGTATCTTTCTGCTGTGAACTGCATTGCCGTTTTCCCTTGTTAGCGAATCTGGCGTAATTTAGTTAGAATCTACATTTGCAAGCAAAGTGAACAGAATTATAGTTACTTTAGGTGACTTACATGATTGAAGTCAATACTATAGAAAGTGTAATTCATTCAACGACTGTCGCAACTGAATTAACACATTCGTGACTGATTTAACATTTTCAAGTAATTGTAAATTTCACGGTACAGAATTCTTAGGAATTAACGAACTCTTGTCTTATTTTTGATAATTCATGAAATTGTAGATAATCTCGCGCTTTTTACAATTTTATTTTTATAATTATTGTTTTAACTTTCAACTATTTATCGTTAAAATGTTGGGATGGGATTCTGGTACTCAAGAAAACGTGCGCAGATATTCTTCTCCCCCATACATCATATACAGTTTTTACTGTTTTTGACCAAATAAATCAAATAAAATTCTGAACCTGAAAACTCATTCATGGTCATGTCTGTTTTAATGCAAATTGTGTAGTCTCATCATATCTAACACGGCATATTACTACGTATCCCTACTATTTCTATCTCTGCGGCATATTACTTGCCTCATGATTCCGTATTGGTGAGGGAAATCTGCATTTCGATATCGTGAGCCGTTCAGAAGTTATGAGAGTGGCTCATAGTCAGTGGGAGATTCTCCATAAAACAAAATCTTTAGCTTCATTAGTTGTTTCATACAGAAAGTACGAATAAAAATCACACAAACAACTCTACTTTCCTACAGCGTCAGATGAAGTGAATTTGCCTGGCCGAGTCGTGGACATGCATTGCGGTACAAGTCCATGCCTCTCGGGAGTCTAGTCTCTCTGCGGCTCTCTGCCCAGTGAGTGCGAGTGAGAGGGAGATAGTGCGCGCTCTCTTGTGCGCATGCGCGGTAGATCCTGTCGGTGTCTATTCACTGGCAGGCTCCTCGCTCTGCTACTGCCCTCAAAGAATATATCTCTGCGGCCCTGCTAATTCCCTCGCGCGTAAGCTGGGAAAAAGAGTCGAAAACATTTAATTTTCTTTATCGATTTAGTAAAAAAAATATTGGAAAATGGCACACTTAACAGATTTTATTGAAAAATAATTTGGGTATTCTAAGGCTCCCAGATTACCCTTCAGCTTCGCCACTGACAAACTCAGGCTTTCGTGCTTTTTACCTCCTACATTCAAAGATTGCCGCTTTCATTCTCGCGTCTGGTAGTCGCGCTCAATCACGAATAGGTCTTAGTGGTTGTTCTGCAAACAAGTCACGTGTACCCTCATATTTCCTACTGCGCATCAGTCATCGAAAGGAATTATTGTAGACCCTTACCTTATCGCAAGTATACAAGTATCCAACTTTTGGGGGTGACAGATCAGGTTCTGAGCCAGTCGGTGTCATGCGGAACTATACGCGCAGTGCGCGTGCAGTTCGTGTCTGGTTTGTGTGTACCTCCAATACATTAATACATTCTATTTCTGTGGTTTTTATAAAGTGAAATTTCCGACATGATCTGTAAAATTGAATCGGTTCCATAAAATGCAAATCGTCATTTCACATCGAAAGTGTGCGAATCAACCCGATAACGTCTGTTACATATGTAGGCTTCAGTGGCTCGTGGGTATTCGCACGTTCTCATGTGCATACCCAAACAATTGCGGTGTAATTTTTCTTAAACATTTCTCATCAAGACGGGAATACAAGTCCTCTCAGAGCGTTTCCGAAATATGGTATTTGAAAACGCGCGCCGTGCGGAAGTTGCGATTGTCAGTCCGCCAATGCCCTTCGTGACAGGCAGCTGGAGCACACTAGGAAAATGCGAACGAGCCAAGGGCTCCAGCAGGGTTGCAGGGGAAAGAGGGGGAACAACGGTGGCTTATGGACGGTTGGAACACTGCGAACCATGCGAATTTTACTGCGCAGACGCAGTGGCGACCTCTGGAAGTGCCTTGACATGTCCTGAAGATATAACACTCGGCTAGCTCAAATTTTTAAGAGAAGTGTGACATTGAACGAAGAAAGTGTGAGATATCTCTCCACTTAAATGAGCTCTCATCCCTTCCAAAGCAATTCTTCGGCAGCGCGCTCATTGCTGTGCAGTGTTGCATTCTTAAGTATTGTGTTAATCGAATGTTATTTGCACATTTTCTTTTGTTTTAAAGCAAGTAGCAATTACAAATCCATTCTGAAGCATGTGAAAACCCAAATGTATTGTGTAAACGTATGTAGTAAGCTACTTTTTAATGTGTTTTGAAAAACCGATGTTTAAGTGTTCGTCTTTCTGTCAAGTGTGTTTGAGCAACTGGCAGTGAATAGCGTCGAAAACATTAAAATGACATGAGTGAAAAAGTCACAGAAAAAATGGCTGAAAAGAAACAGCGTTTGAAACTTACTTTGCTTACTGAAGCGACACAGATTTTGTATTTTGTGAAACACTAGACGGCAAACTATCCAGATTTTTTTGAATATTGGGTATAGAAACTTATACTTTTTACCATGGTGGAAATGGTGTTATTTCCACCATGCTTTTTACCTTAGCCGAATAAGGCGGTGAAAAGTGCCCCCAAACCAAATCGATAATCACGATGCTCATATGAAAGAGAATACAAAATGATGTAGATTCACAAAAATTCAGCCTCCTAGGGCAATCTGTTACATAGATACAACGAGAAACGTGTTTTGCATGTTTTTTTTCTCAGCAGCTATTTCGTTTATCAGGCTGAAAAAATTGCAGACGGGGAAACATAATTTAATTTGATGGTATTTTGGTCAACGAATTTTGACTCCAAATTCATATAGAAAAAAATAATAAATTTTTGAAATTCATTTCTGACGTGATCATGTTGAACTACTGTCTCAATTTCCCCCCTAAAATGGGTCTTATAACATTCTATAACATATATTTTTTCAGATTTTTTAACAAAGTGGACGGTAGTGAAAAAAATTAAAACCAATTTTTTCAGTTTGCGAAAATTTTTTCAGGTTACTAGTACTTTACTTCACCTGTTCACTAGTACTTTACTTCACCTGTACAACGATTGTGATGGTATGGAAATTTCAAATCATTGTCATTCGCTGTTCCAATGTTGTGGAGAATAACAACAAACCATTTAAATGTCTGCACGTTATTGAAAGATTATGTGTATTCCAGTTTTAACTTGTTCTTACCTCATATGAAACATGCTCGTAACATTTTGTAGCAATACAACCAGAGTAATAAATTAGTATAGAATTTTGTGTATTTCAAATACTAAAAATATTTATACCTTTTGAACCTTGCGTGATAGAATCTTTTTATAATGATTTTCGAAATCAGCGTGACCGTTTCCTTTAAAATCACCTACTTTGATCCCGTATAATCATTTGAAAAAATGAACTGACTTCGCTTAATTCATGTCTACAACGTATTCAATTTCTAAAAATATTGTTTTCTAAAACCTCGTACAAAATATTTTCATTAAAGTTTCTCCTCCTATGTAACAGCATATGGTAAATAAATATGCTTGTGGTATTATAGCATTGCACAGACTTTCTCGCAGTAGTTAGTTTTCTAATCTCTTTAGTCTGGTCTGGCTTTTCGAGTATGCCTTATGCTCTTCACGGCTGCCTTCTTTTGTCACCCAAAATATATTTTTTTCACATTTTCTTAATTTATCGGCTTCCTAATGCTAAAGCTGATACAACTATCTCTTGACTAATGTAGAAGTAGACAGTCCGAGTTCAAACCTGAATGCCCGAGCTGGTTAAGGCGGAAGTGTTCGGATTGAACTCTTCGAGTCGAACGGAACCGGGTTCGAATCTCAAACAGAATCTGAAAATGCAAGTGAAATTAAACTAATTACTTGACATTCTATGCGACTGAATTTCACAGGTGTACGTCTCTGCTCGGTAATAATGTTAAATAAGAATATTTTGTATTGAGAAGGGTGCATTGTATTGTTATCAATTTCAAGGAGACATAGGACAAGTGACGGAGGACAAGAGAGTCTTGAAGAAACACATATTACAGCCTTAAAATGCAAATGGAAAAATAGAGAAGAGAATGGGTACACGTGAGAGTTCTCGCACGGGTACACTAGTATCAATATATTATTGAGAATTCCAGACACGTTTTTGAAAAACATTTTAAGTATTTCTAATCACAAATACAATTAATTAAGATAAATAAACTGGAAGTGTCTGAATGTTATTTACAAATTTGCAACTTTTAAACAAATTTTCACATGTCTTGTTCGATTTGTAACACTTATGTCACGTCAAATCAATTTTTGTCTTTCTGTGCATCTATATGAACCGATTTAAGTAAAACAATTAATATATCAAGATGAAATTTAAATTCAATATATACACTACCTTGGAGCGGATTTGTATATCCTAAACGGCTAACCGGGAGAGGTGGCTCAGGGCATCAACTATGTCTTTGTAGTGCCACTGGTCGGGAGGTTCTAGGTTCTAGTCTTAACAATGGCAATATTTTTGACACTAGCCAGATAGCTAGGTCTAGTTCTGTGGCTGTATGGAAAATAATTCTAGCGGATGGCTGCTTCGATTGGTAGCTTTCTGTGGTTTCTCTGATCAACTCCAGGCGAATACCGAAGCAGTACCCTATCAACCGGACCACGCGCTATTTTTCTTCCTATTCCTTGTCCAATCTTACCCTTTCCTTACAAACACTTATATGCACCACACATGCCGGGAGACCGGTTGGGAGCTTATAGCTTGTCTCGGCTGGAGGGATACCCCTCTGGGAAGGCGTATCCTGGTTGGCGAAATCCTCCTGGTATCACTATCAATCTATCAATCTAACAGCTGTCAGTCCGTCCGTGGACAATTGTAGCGCCTAAACCAATTAACCGATTTTCTCCAAAATTTATATTCTGATAGAGCTGAACGGACTAGAGGTAATGGGATTTTGTAACAGATATTTCGATTGTTGAGGATTTTTTTCATGAATCGAGCATTTACCTTTTTATGCCTCTGTTCTAGTTCGATTCACATGGCGCTTATGTGGCGTAGTGGTATGTGAGCCGGTAAGTTAACTCTGAGGATGTGAGATCGGGTCTCTTATCGGAAAAAAAAAATTGCTGGTATGTGTAGTAGTATAATATTGGGTAGCATTTAGAAACAATGCGAGAAAATGTGCGCTTTGGAAGCAACACTAGTTTCAAGTAGAAGTAGGTAAAAAATATTGACCTTTTCGATGCTCAATTTGAAATTTCAGTTACCAGATGAATGGGAGAAAAAATATCCCATTCTGGTGCTACGTACATATATTATTGACCTTCCTAGCAATCTTGATTTCTGTGGTTTCCATTGCAGCTAATGATCTCCGCGGTGATCGCCGAGAGAACAAGGCAACGTGCGACAAAGGACTGAGAATATTGCGCGCCGGTGTCATAATAATATGAAATTTTCAGTTGGATTGCGGGAGACAATATCAAATAACTTTTAAAATATTTACATATATTAATGGTATTCCTCTTTTATGATCTCTACATTGTACGTGAAAATATATAACATTTAATTTAAAAAGTCGAAGTTAATTTCTTGAAAAATAAAAATTGTATAAACATTAACTTAATGGCGTGTTACTTGCTACAGTATTCAAGCCAAAATAATATTGGCTATTTGCCATCGCAAGCCGCTTAGAAGTTTTTGGAAGTCGGCCTCAGTTCGTGAGACTTCCTATACAATCATACTAGTCTCTATACAACTATTACTTCGGTTAATTTTTTCGTGTTTCCGGGCGCGTCAACGGCTTTGGTCATTAGTCCCGTTAGTGTAGTGCATGCTTTTCTCTGGAGATGGCGGTGATCCCCCGCTGGATGGCGAGATCCGGCATCGACCTACCGTCGGGTAGTGGGGTTTCCCCCTAACCAGGACTCTCCCACCAGCGGGGCACCGCCCCAGCCGGGACAAGCACTAAACTTCCGACCGGTCTCCAGGAATATGTGCTAGTGTAGTGCATGTTAGTGTGAGTGTGTAAGGTGAGAGGATAGGACAAGGAAGACGAAGGACAGATCGCGCGCGATCCGTGGCCCGTATGTTAGGGTACTGCTCCGGCATTCGCCTGGTGTTGATCGGAGAAACCACGGAAAACTACCGACCAGAGTAGACGGCGCTAGAATTCTCCTCCTGACAGCGGCTGAATTCGACTTAGCTGTCTAGCTAGTGTCCGAAAACCCTACTACCCTGGTCCTCCGAAGGGACCCGAACCTTGGACCTCTCGGTTAGAGGCACTGCAAGGAGAGAGAGGAGGAGAAAGAGGGGGAGAGGTAGGGGTGGACATGAAAGCATTTGGCCGCGAGAGGGGTAGTGGTGGTAAAGCCTTAACTGCACCGACCGCCACTTACGCCCTCGGCGGCTCGTCCGGCCGAAGCCTATTCATGCGCTGCGCCACAGGAGAGAGTAGCGTCGGTGCAACGGCAAGAGCCCCAGCTGTGTCCCTTATCCCCGCCCCTCCGGTGGCGAGCACTGATAACCGGCGGCCGAGTGAGCGACGGTCTCAGACCGTTTTTGGAATTCGTAGATGGTGAACGGGTTGTTTATTGTAATGTGTACTTGATCCTCTAGTGATTTTGTGATTATCGCTTCTGGTTATTTGATGGACTTGTGCTTGTTTGTGCATAAAACTGTGTCACGCTACGATATTATATCCGGGAAACAATCCGGGAAATTTAAGACTTTGGCTGATCTAGATTTTTAATTTGAATAATAAATTGTAATAAAGCGTACATGGTTCATTATTATTTGTTACCCTGGTTGCAGGTCATAGAATCAACGCTTTCGCCCAACGGTTTTCCGCGATGCACTGACAATGGCAAAAACCCATCGGTTTGCGCAGCCTAACACAAGATGGATCCATGTATTGTAGGCCCCTGAAACCAACAAATGTGTATGATGGTGTAGGTCTTATTTTAGGTGAAATTCTTGATTTTTCGAAAATTGCGAAAATTCAAAATATTTCGACGATTTCCTACAACTACAATTTCGAAGATGCTTTTTTCCATTATGAAATGTGTTCATCAAAAACAGATCTTCAAATAATATCATGTTAAATTTTTCGAAAATATGAGTATTTTTCGAAAATATGAGTATTTTGTGCAATTTTTTAAACTATTTTCTCAAAAAGGCAAAATAAACTATTTTCTCAAAAAGTTTTTGATTAAATTTTGACCTCCAATAGCGTAAATGACTCTAAAGAGAATGGTCTACGTCTCATGTTCATTTAAATGTATGATTTTTTGAAAATTGCAAGAATTCAAAATATTTCGGCATCTTCCTACAATTACAATTATGAAGAACATTTTTTTCTTAATGTAATGTTTCATCAAAAACAGATCTTCAAATAAGGTAATTATTTGAAAATACGAGTATTTTTTGCGAAATTTGGTGTCAAACAAAGCCAATTTTTAATTTATATGCAATTATTTTCTCAGAAATGACTCTAAATTATTTCTTTAAATTTTTCCACGTATATTGCAAAGAACGGTAAAGAAGGTGGTGCTTGTCCCATTTTCGACTGTGCATCAACCTCACCACGTGCAGAATATTGATCACAGTGTCCAATCCAAATATGCAGTATGTGAGATGTAGCTACTTAGAAAATAGGAACCCATAGAATTTACGACTTACATTATTTATAACCATACACGTAAGCCACTCAAATGTAAACAAAAAATAAATAAAAATATTATATTTTTATCTATGATTGAAATAGTTACTATACATATTCATGTAGTATATAAAAATATTTTATCTGTTTTGTAGCCCTAATGAAGGCCGAATAAATGATCGAAACATCGCCACGTAAACGTAAAGTGTTTTTTCCACTGGACCCGAAATCAAGAATCACTAGACATATAATTACAACGGATCAAGAATCATTGAATTATATTTTTTCGTTTCAAACATGAACCTTCAAAGTTTCTCCCTTTATTTTTATTTTTGTTTCTCTTCGAGTCATCGCTGGGTTGCGACAACAAAGGGACGAGAAGATACTTTCAAAGCTTATTAAGAAACTATTTACAAACATTATGTATATACACCCGTAGGAATTGTATGTCTACTAGGCCGCTACACCCTTGGCCCAACCTAGAACTGCCCTGTTCCAAACCTGTGTGTTTTTCATACTTATGGTAGCCATACACGTTACGATTTACTTGCGCAAATTTAAACTTGCGCGAACATACGTATTTTCCAAGTGACCACAGATGGCTCAAGTATGCTTCAAACGGTACCATTTCTGTAGTGAGCGTCCAGTTGTATTGTGCAGCGATGGATGACGCCATAGTTGGATTAACTGATGGTTGACTGTTTGATGGACTGGATGTTGGTGTTGGAGTTGTACGAATGAACTCACGTTCACGAAACTGTATTTCTGTGTGCCTCAAATTGCGTATTTCCGCTTGAAATAGTGTATCATTTATGATTTTTTCTGCCATCAGTCTCTGATCTTTCGGTAAATCTCGCAATTTCACTGCGACATTTTTTCCAAAAATGTCAAATCGGTCGTCCCTTAACAAAGGACGTTTGAAATGTTCATTTACGGAATGTAATACTTCATTAGACAAATCTCTCGAATGTGATGAATGACCCTTTCTTTTGAAAGGTCTAGAGCGACTTGATGTCTGCTCAGGAGGTTCAGGGGTAAAAGCTGTTCCTGTAGAATAATCATCTCTATCTTGTAAACACAAATCACTTTCCATTGCGTCTGGCTCAATTTACTGAAAAAAATGTTTTTTTTGTTTTCATTTTCCACAAACAGAAGAGGATTGGAAAAACATCGCAAGAGATTTTGAAGAACGATGGAATTTTCCACATTGTCTTGGTGCCATAGACGGGAAACACATAGATATTATTCCCCCTAGTGGAAGTGGCTCATATTTTTATAATTATAAAGGTCTACATAGTATGGTACTTCTTGCAATAGTGGATGCAAGGTACCAATTCATAATGTGCTGCATTGGAGTTAATGGCAGGCTATCAGACGGGGGTGTACTTCAAACTACTAAATTCTATGATAAGCTTCAGAAAAACCAATTGAATATTCCGTCAGATGAACATATCAAAAGAAGTTCCAAAATACTTCCATATGTATTTGTAGCTGACGACGCTTTTGCTTTGAGAACGGACATGATTAAACCATTCCGGCAGTCAGATTTAAATTCAAAAGAAAGAAATATCTACAACTATCGAGTTTCTCGAGCGAGACGCATTGTTGAGAATGCGTTTGGAATTTTGGCTTCAAGATTTAGAATATATAAAACTCAAATTAATATTGAACCAAACCATATTGATACGGTGGTAATGGCAAGCTGTGTTTTGCACAACTTTTTAATGTCGGTATCTTAAAACTCATATACTTCTACAGAATGTTTCGACCGTGAAAATAGAGAAGATGGAACTATTACACCAGGTTTAAATTCTAACGATTCGAACATGGAACAATTACATCGACGAAACTCAGGAAATAATCCAACCGCCGCCAAAAATATTAGAGAACATTATGTACACTATTTTAACAATGAGGGAAGTGTACCTTGGCATGATAACTTTATCCGTTGAGATGATCACGATAACTATTATTTACATGACACTTTGCTTTTTATAATAAATATTTACAATAAATAAAATAATTGTGTATTTATTTGAAAACAGTCATTTTCATCCATATTTGAACGAGAAGATCTTGGCATTGCTTGATCGTCATCCAGAAATTTTAACAGATGGTAATACCCCAATGTGGGCACATAAACATCATTGGTGCCTGTACCAGATCGTTTAGACTCTTCTACTTTTTTCTTTTCTTTCCGGTAAATCGTATGTAGGCCATTCATTTTTTTAACAATCATGTCACGGTTGGCGTTTGGTTCTATTTTTTTATATTGTGCGATTAATTTATTATAGGCGGCTGTTTTTTTTATCCCTGTTGTGATAATCTTGGTTTTTTATTTGCCAAAGACAAGGTTCAATTCTGTAAATATTAATGAATTCCTCCAAAATCTCTCGAACTCCATGCATCTCATCACAAGTCGTCATTTTTGGTATGTAATCCGACTGCAAGATGTACGCACTTATCAAAAACAGCATGTCTACTACTGAAACGCGACGTGTGCTGCCACAGACGTTCAAGTAAACTTGCGCAAACGCAGCATTGCACAAGTTTTGTAATCGAAATTTGCAACGATCTTTAAACTTGTACAAGTCTATAAATTAGTGCGAAAATCTTCCAACACACGTTAAGATATACTTGTACAAGTATAAACTTGCGCAAGTATATCGGAACGTGTATGGCTACAATTAAGATAGTTCATCTCGTGTCATCAGTTCGAGTCACAACGCGAAGTCTATCTGTGGTGCAATAGCAACCTGCCGCCTAAACGACGTCTCGCACCAACCTGCACGTCCACAATGAATATTCCAGCAAGAACGTAAACGAAAAACCTCCCTCTGCTGCGTTTGCGCCAGCTTTTATTTCTGTTCAGGGCCTTACCCCTCCCCCTTCCCCGCACTTCCGCGAGGCCTTGAACGCGGCCCTTCGTACCCACGCCTCGCAGTGCCTCGTACGTTGCGCCGTCGTTCTCAAGCTACCTTCGCCAGTTCGTTTCATCTGAAGGCAATATCATAAGAGGAGAGTCATGGCCCAGAGGACGCAGACCAGCATAACAAACCAACAGACCAACATACCGCATACAACATACCGCAGACCAACATACAAACAAAACACAAAATTCTGGAGGAGGTAAACCGTTGAGTACTGCACAAAAGTAAAATTGCTGAAAAGAATGGACTTACGAAATCTTCCTTATCTTCAATACTTAAAGATCGTGATAAAATTCTTAGTGCTGCTGCACCTGGTTCCGGGAACAATTCTAAGCGAATTCGCAGTGCTAGGTATGAAAACGTCGAAAATTTACTGCTAAAATACTTCAACCATGCGCGCTACCAATGTATCTTTAAGTAGACCTACCTGTATCATTCAGTCAAAAGCAAACGAAATTGCACAATAATTAGACATTCAATATTTCAGTTGTTCCGCTGGTTGTTCCTACCGATTCTAAAGCAGACACTCAATTTCAACATTGCTGATTTGTGGTGAAGCAAATAAAGTTGATGAAAAAGAAACAAACAACTGGTTGCTTGAATTCGACCAAGTGAGAAAAAAGTATTCCTTGTGTGATGTCTACAATATGGACGAAACTCGAAATTTTGACAATCTTTTCCCAAATCGTATCCTGGGAATTAAAGGTGGCAAATACCATGGTAGAGCAAACAGTAAATAACGTTTAACTGTTGACCTTATTTGTAATGCTGACAGCAGTCGTATTTGGATGATCGGCAACTCCGCGTTGTTTTAAGACCATAAACGTTGATACTTTACCTTGCATCCACACTCATTATAAAAAAGCTTGGATCCACAGCTCATCATTTCATAAGTGGCTTCTTCATTTTAACAGTTGAATGGTTGTTTAGAATAGGCATGTCTAATAGGAAGGATATACAGTCCGAAGTCTTGGATAGGTGTACAGTCCAAAACATACATGATCTGAACTTAACCAATGCAAAGGTTCACTTCCCCCCCCCCTCCCCATGCAACAAGTTGCCTTTAGCCTTTGGATCAAGGCATTACTTCTCTTATGAAGAGATCTTACCCTATGCGATTTGTGGGAGCTACAATTCTTCCTTCTGAAAAGGAGATGGATGCGCCTACTTGGAGTGTGCTTGATGCAATAAAAGCTATCGCCGCATCCTGGAATCTGTGTCGTCATACAGAACTGATTTAACCTAGCCTGGAGGGATATAGACGTTAATCCTGTTGACGAGTTAGATAGTAACAACGATACTTTACCTGACGAATGGAATATTTTACAAGACGTTTAGGGCCCTGAAGTTACGTAGTTTTGAGAAGTTTGTTAGTGTAGATGACGATGTTGCTGTGTGTACTTTTTATTTATTTACGTCAAAAAACAGTTAAAAACTGCGTATGACGTACTTTAGTGGAATCTGATGTTAAAGTAGTTGTGTTTGAAGTACAAGAAATATTATCAGAAGAAAGTGAAGAGGACGTTATTGTTCCGCATTATCATTCCGCCTATACGCCTGGAAATGTTACACGCCTTCAACAGTTAAGAACGGTTGGCTGCAACAACCGTATTGACCGCTAGTTTTACGGAAGTCATGAGTAAAGTTGACCTTGAAGTTACTAGGTATTTTCGTTTCCGTCTGCGACAGTGCAATACATAGGAATTTTTCACCTGAAAATGATCTTTGAGTACATTTTTTTCCGCTTTGCAGTAATTTCCTTGTCATGAGCATTTTCTGTGTTATTGTCAAATGCTGATATAGGATTGATGTACTGTACCTGGTAACACTGTCAATGTAGGAGAATGTCATGTATTATAGTATTTCTACGACGACATACATAATATTATACAGTAGTACGTATGTTAGTGTGTTCTGTAAATGATTAGTATCTAGAAAAATCTGTTTTCCAAAAATAAAATTTGTCTTCCTGATGGCAGGAATTTTGTTTAACACGAACTCTTGATTTGTCGGTGCCTTGGGATTCGTGTTAAAGGATGTTTGCTCTAATGACCGAAAACGTAAAAACAACTTTCATTTTAAGATAATATTAAAATGTAAAAAATATATTTTTCGCATACGATCGCCTGTGATCTGTGAGTGCGA
>BLKR01016182.1:0-34663 GCA_011170035.1 Teleogryllus occipitalis | reverse complement strand
GTATTAATTTATTACAAGTTTAAATTCTGGGTGATGTCATTGAGCTCCTACTATTTTTGGGTGAAGCAGTATAAAAATAAATGAGGTTCTATTAATAGTTTTAATTATCTTTGAAAAAGTGAAATTGTATTGCATCTTTCCAGATAAGTAGTTCAACAGAGTACTGCTCATCAGGAGAGAATAAGAGATGTGGCATGTATCCCTATGCCCGAGGTCGCACCCAGAAACAATGCTGCACTAAGTGTCACCAGTCAACCTGCAATGAACATAGTAATGTAACCCGTTTTTGCAATAAGAATAAATAATGAACTAATTTAATAAAGATATGTAAATTCAGAGAGGAAAGGAGTTTAAACTTGCTTAACGTACGTTATGTTCTGGTAAAAAATGTTATACCCTATCACTTGTAAGTGTTTGCGATAATAAAGGAATTATTTTGATTAATTATTCATTGTCTATCATTATCTCCAAATCCTACAATTCAAGCAATATGTGTGCAAAAGGTGACGAAGAGAACAATAGAATACATAGATTGTACAACAGTGTCTGGTGGACACTGCTTGTCCGGATACGTTACGAAACTGCCTTGCCCGGAGAAGGGTTTGAGATTATTTCATTATAAAGCTTCATGGATGTCCAGTGTCGATGAATATGTATACAGAAATTAATTTGCACTTCAAATGATAGTTTAGAGAAAATTTCGGATAAACCAGCCTCTTTGAGCGTGTTTATAAATGCACTCTTCGATTAATTTAGAACAGGCGCTCTTGAGTTTTTATGGTTCCAGCACTCCTGATGAGCCGTGCTGAGTCTAGGTGCACATCACTCAGAAGCACACGCTTTCCACACAATTGAAATAGTAATATTAGGTTTCGACTGATAAATATTTTTCAGAAATAGATGCAGTTTTGTAAGAGCAATAACGTAAGAAACTATATAATGCACAAGCCTGTTAATCATTCATATTTTTCCATTTTTTGTGGTATGCAGGCAAATCAGTGCCACATCATTGATCTATAGGGTTCTTAACCGCACGTTTTATATCTCAAAGGTACTACCTGAGATACATTCCATTGACACAAGCATGGAAGAAGTAAAGAGCGTCCTGCGCAGCAGAAGCTCATTGTTATGTTATGACCTCCAAAGTTAAGGATATACGTATTGAGCAGTAAAATGGCAAGTTGGGGAGAGAACGAGATACTATGGACACCAAAGAGTAAAGTTGGAGTGATAAAACAGTTGGTCTTAGACGATTTCATAAAAACAGAACAAGATTTTGGTAGATAAAAGTACCGTATTAAGTTGTAAAATATTAAAATGCGTAAAACTCAGATATGGGCATTTGCCTAAAGACATAGTGATTGCATCTACCTTGGTTGGAATTACACGTTTAATTAATTTGAATTTGGGAGTTTTCATTTCTTTAAGAAGAATACTTATAATAAAGGAGAATCGGTATTCAGTGACGTCATGTAAATTATTTCTCAACAGATACTGATAGATTAGAGTGAAAGTGAAAGTCAAGATGCGTCGCTGCAAGACCAGGAAGCCGACATGGGTGATCGGCGTCGTTGGGCGGCACTCACCTGCAGCGTGGGCGGCCAGCGGGCTGTAGCCCAGGAGCAGCAGCAGGGGCGCAGCCGCGAACGCCCAGCGAATCGCCCGCCGTCGGGGCGGCCTCCGGCACGCCCTAAGCAACACATGTGTCAACTGTTACTACTACCCCAAAGCACATTTAAAATTCATTGTTGCTTAAAGATTATCGAATTATAAGTATACGAATTCCACAACTCCACTCTTTAATGGAAGAAAAAAAGATTAAAGGCATTTCCTTTGAAAAAAAATCATCATAGATATTCATCATGGACATCATGGGTAAGAGCCCAAAATTTATTGCTTATTTTTCTTTGAATATAGATTTTATTACATTGGAGTGTGCTTTTTTAATTCAAAATTAAAGTAGTATATGACTTCGTGTAGGGATCATAGAATTTTGAAAACGTGCACAGAATTCACTTCTCCCCATAGCACGTCATACACAGTTTTAACTGTTTCTTGACGTAAAATAAATAAACAAATAATAAATAAATAAATACACCATTTCTAAAATATTTTTAGAATGCGTCCGTAAGCAATCCTGACTCAACAATTATTGAACTATGTGTGTTAGTATAATACAAATTAACGTGCCAAATAGACAAGGCTGGACATAACTTGTGCCATAATGTGAAATAATAATGTTCGTCATATGAATATTTCGTTCTACGTCTTCCATAGATTCGAACTCTGAATCATTATTCGATGTTTTACATCACCAGAAGTAAAAACCGACTGTGACGGCTAGAGACGATATTGCTACTGATTCTACGACGTCACTAACTGGGCAGTTCTAGGGTACGGGTAGAGTACCCGTCGGAAGAACCTTTTTAACATTGGCTTCATTTTGACTATGTCGAATTCATCTGTTGCTTGGAGGAGAATTCTAACGGCCAGGGACTCTCATAGGAAAGTTTTCGGGTTTTCTCTTGTAAACACAGGGCGAATGCTGAAGCAGTACCATATAAGCAGACCACGGACCACTCTTTGTCACTCTTGATTCCTCCTCTCCCCTAACACACACACACACACACACACACACACACATCATACACACATACACTCACGTACAACTCTACCATACATCTTCGGAGACACTCGTCGGGACCTTAGAACAGTCAACGCCAAACTTAAGAAGATCCTGAAGACCTTACCGTTTTAAAATCCTATTCTGAGCTATCACGAGAAATCAGGACAGAACATTTTTGTCAAATAAAATTGTACATAAAAAAGAAAATGAAATTGACTTAGACTCTACTAAGAAAAATTGAGGGTCATTTATAATAAATCAGAAATGTAAGAACAGATATATCAGATCGCATGATATCAATAGCTTTCTTTTTAGTCATGAACGGGTTTTTTAATATTGGGAAAGTAGCTAGTGGGTGGCATTCGAATGCGGTGGCCCACGTTTATCAGTCATTATAATATTCTATAAATTTCATACTTGAAAAATGTATCTCACACAGATGTAAAAAGCTCTTCATCTGGGTAAAGAAGTGATCGGTTTTCCATTCCGAATGAAAGAGATCAGTACTTTTTTGTTTGTTTTTGTTTGTTTGAATTTGTCTTTTGACATATACTCAGAACTTAGTATCAATAAATAAATGGAACTATCCATTGTAGAAAATGACTGAAACACACACACGAATCATAACTGACACAATCTCAGGCTCCCACCATCAACTATGAGCCTGACAGTGACAGTTGCGCGGAAGTAGGCAACCAGGTATTTTTCCGAGGCATCTGCCACGCCTCTGTGGAGATCTGTGGCTTAGAGCTTGTGCTGGCGGAGATAACTGCAGAAGGAAGCCCCGCAAGCCAATGTGTAGGTCTCACTATCCAGGGGGGAGGGATACCACCACCACCAATAATAATAATAATAATAATAATAATAATAATAATAATAATAATAATAATAATAATAATAATAATGCCTGTAGAAGATGTGGCGCACAGCATGAAAACATCCAGCCGGTTGTAGTCTGTTGGCATCAACCGCCTATGAAGTTAGGCACGATAATATACTCGTAGGTAAAATAATTCATGGACGCTTAGTAAAAAAATACGGACTTGAGTTCTATAATGTCTCATATTATAAATATCATCCTTCTACAGTCTTGGAAAATGAAGAATGGAAGCTATACTGAGATAGAAGCATAATTACAGACGCCACAATTTCGAACAACAGGTCAGATATAATAGTTCTAAACAAGCCCAAGAAAACAGTCATGATAATCGATTTTGCAGTCATCAACAATAAAAATCTAGAATCTTCATTTCACTTAAAAATTCAGAAATATGTACCGCTGGCTCAAGAGCTTCGTCATCAATGGAGACTTCAGAATATCGACATACAACCGATAATCATGTCCACCACAGGATTAACTCCAAAACACATTGTGCATGCAATTCAAGTGTTGAAATTACCAATTTGATGCATAGAGAAAATGACGAAAGCAGTAATACTGAACAGCTGCAGAATAGTAAGAGAATTCCAGGGATGTACTACTGATTGGGAAACAATTGACTGAAATGTTTAGAGGGTAACATTCATTCGTGTCTTGTCTTTGCGTGATTGACCGAGCCTAGACCAGCAATGGTCAGGTGAATGTTCCTGCACATAGTGCAGAGAGTGATTCGGTATAATAATAATAATAATAATAATAATAATAATAATAATAATAATAATAATAATAATAATAATAATAATGACAGCCGGCCTCGTGGCGCAGACTGTGGCGTCAGACGCCGACTGAGCCGAGGAGGCTATAGGTTCGAGACCTGAGTAAGGAATGGCCGTATTTGTGATTCTCCCTTCATCCCTCATCATCATCCTATCATCTCATAATTCGCATTTCAAGGCGTAACAACCTTGTCGTACCGAGGGATATAGTTGAAAAGCTGATTTCTAAAAGTTACACACGTTAATCGTGTACCTTGATCAGAAATGGCCGATAATTCAACAGCAACAATAATAACAATAACAACAATAACAATAATAATAAATTTTGTCTCACAACACTACTCCCCAGATTTAACAACACGATATCGTTAAGTTTTAAATGGAAATTTTCGTTAAGTGATGTTCACGGGCTCTTTGGTGAATAATTTATATTTGGAACGGATGCAAAGGAACACACTGGAAGCCGATTGCATAAGTGAGAAAAATTAACGGAAGCGTATAATACAGATTTCTAAATGTATCACAATATGGCAAAAACCACTAAAGAGCGCAATCAAAATCACATGAATCAAAACAATTTAAGCTAATTTAATTTTCCTTTACAGAATTATGCAGCTCAAAATTACTTTTTTCGAGTTCTTTGTTCATTTTCTAGGCGATCAAAAACACTATATTAGCAAAATTAAGAATTTTCCAAGCTTGTATAGGGAGAAACAGCCGCTTTTCAAGCAATTGCGTTTTCTTCAGAAATAATGTCAACTTTAAGGACTTTTTTCTTTTCTAACTTCTTTTTCTTTGATCTAGAAACTATATCATTGCCAAAACTACTCACAGTGATTTTTATCTCAAATATAGTTTTATATTCATGTGGCATATGTTTAAACAACTTACGATTAGAGAACAAAATACACAAGAATAGTCATCAAGCAGTGACCATGGAAGAAAGAGAGGACAATAGTTTTCTCACAGTGTGAAAACACATTGTAAGTAATTAAAATTGTATTTGTCAATTTTGAAATTCTAGCCGTAAGTACTTAGCCATAAGTATTTTCATTTGCATAAATAGATTCAATCTCGTATTTTCCTGGAAATTAGGAGAAAAAATTCAAGAAATCTGGCTTCTCTAAATTGTTCAACAAAAAATAAACTATTCTTATTAATTGAGTCACTAAAGTTATAATTTCATTCTCCATGCTACATTCTCCTTGAAGACTGTTTTATTAGTAAAATATGTTGCATATAAATAAATTGATGGCAAACGGACTCTGATATATAGTGCGGCCCTCTTGTTTTTCGCTGCATCATCTATGACGCAAAAATTGCCTAGAAAGTGCCAGGTTTGTTAGGGAACTACAACTTGCAGATTTACTTGCAGAACTACTTGCAGATTTGTGAAACATACCACATTGGATGACAAAATAGCTTATTTCATAGTTTATCAGAAACGAGAAAACGAAAAAAAAAAAAAAAAAAAAGATTTCCATAAGAGTGTCCAAAAGAGTGTTACTCTTTTTATCGCCTTCTTTCTTTTCTGTGTGGTCTCTACAGAGCATCTTTCTTTTACAAGGAAAGATCTTCGTCTCTACAAAAGATGCTTTATAAATATTAAATTTGAAGAGAAAAGTTTTAATAATAATAGTTACTTACGTCATTGACCCAATAAACATAAAATAACCAACCGAATCCGTTATTTGTGTTATCGATCATGTGTTGCTCCATACTTTTCGCAATACCACCTTCTTACGTCATTAAATTAGAAATACTATTTCTAGGAATAAGTGATCTCATACGTCATTTTTTAGGTACAACACTTTTGGTCAGACGTTAAGAGTGGTTTTTCATTGCTCTGTTTAGTAGCGTTAAGACTATGTCTTAACAGTACAGTAATATAAAAATGTTCAATATGCACACAGAACGTCAACTCTGTTAAGTATCGTGTACTAAGTAGCAGGTTGTTCAAAACACTATAAGTAATTAATAATATATGATTAAAACATTAGTAAACAGATTAGTTCCTGCAATGTAGTCACTTTGATGTAGGTTGCTGTAAGTCTCTGAAAATTATCATATCGCGAGGCCTGTGAATGTTATCGTACCTTCCGGGCGAATGAGGAAGTTCATCCAAAAAATGACTGACGGGAGCGTAATGTTTCCTCCCTCTCTTTTTCTGCCTATATTCAAAACCCCTATTAATTAACCTACCGAAGCACAATAAAACTTAGAAAATTCTTGAGTATGGTACTAGTACGTTAGAAAATATTCAGCAGTTCCCAGGTAACTTCCTTGATTGGTTATTTTCCCTAAGTCATTACAGATATTTAATGACTCTGGGAACGAGTACTACGTGCTTGTATTTTCAATCCATTCTTTTGTGACGTATGTCATTTCTGAACCGTCAAATTAACCACTTGTCCCAAGTAAGGTCCTGATTTTTTAAATGTTAGTGTCTGAACATTTTTTGTTTTTTAACAGGTGAAATTAACAGCATCATATATCTGTCGCATCGGTCTTATTGCTTGGTTTTTCTGATTCATTAATCTCGAAACTCGTCTACCTGTGAGCTCTACAGATAAAAGACTCAGTGACCAGAGAAAAGCTACATTTACTCTATACTGTTTCGTTAACAAACAATATCAATTTTGATAATTCATGAAAAATGGTTAACGAAAAGAGTATGCTCTTTCTAGTAGAAAGAATAAGATAAAGACATATAAGAGCTGTTTATGGATTGCTTCAATGGCTGAAATTCGTACGTGTAGCAATTTCATTAGAAGATATTGTAAGTTAAGAGTGGTTAAAGAATGTGCATATCTAGGTCAATAAAGGTTACACAAAGAATAAAAGGAAGATTTCAAAGGACTTGCCGCCCTTTTACTTTGTCCATTTTTTCATATCACGGACTATAATCATCCGAAGCGATTGTTCTTCACTACTAATTTCGATTCAACAGTAAAGAGAATTCTAAAAGCCATTCAGAATTATTCCTGCTCAAGATCACCCGTACTATTCATTTTTAATAGAGAGCACGTTAAGTAAATTCTGTATGGATTAGTCGAGCCTTCTTCAAATCGTTTGTCAATAATTCGATTTTCGTGTTTCTGGTTACTCTTGTTATATTGGTTTTAAGTGAGCCTAACACTTTCTCTCTTAAATAAAAGTACATTTAGCTTGTATACCTCAGAATCATGGCTTTTTAGGTATTAAAAATTAGCTAGACTTATGTTCTTATATACATTACTATTGATAATCGATTGACAGTTGATACTTATTCATACGCATAATCGTTTGAAAATGGATTCATTATGAAATGATCCTCCCAGAGTGGGCAAGCAGTGCGAGCGAGCAGAGCGGGCGAGAGCAGAGCGGGCGAGAGCAGAGCGGGCGAGAGCAGAGCGGGCGAGAGCAGAGCGGGCGAGAGCAGAGCGGGCGAGAGCAGAGCGGGCGAGAGCAGAGCGGGCGAGAGCAGAGCGGGCGAGAGCAGAGCGGGCGAGAGCAGAGCGGGCGAGGGCAGAGCGGGCGAGGGCAGAGCGGGCGAGAGCAGAGCGGGCGAGAGCAGAGCGGGCGAGAGCAGAGCGGGCGAGAGCAGAGCGGGCGAGAGCAGAGCGGGCGAGAGCAGAGCGGGCGAGAGCAGAGCGGGCGAGAGCAGAGCGGGCGAGGGCAGAGCGGGCGAGAGCAGAGCGGGCGAGAGCAGAGCGGGCGAGAGCAGAGCGGGCGAGAGCAGAGCGGGCGAGAGCAGAGCGGGCGAGAGCAGAGCGGGCGAGAGCAGAGCGGGCGAGAGCAGAGCGGGCGAGAGCAGAGCGGGCGAGAGCAGAGCGGGCGAGGGCAGAGCGGGCGAGCAGAATGGAGAAGGTTAGAGAAAAGCGGTGCGTGGCGAGGATTCATTGTAAAGAGTATTGCTTCCTTTTCATGTTTAATAGATGACAAGGTATCGAGCTATGCTGAATAGATGGTCTAATCTAATGTAAAATCAAAACAAATTCAATGGGTCGAAACTGTGTGTAAGTGTAGAAACCAGCATCATCGAAAATGTGATCTTACGTTTGGGCTAAAACGTTGATATTATTACAGTACATATTCTGCATCACTGTAATAGTTTTTGGACTTTTGGTTGCCTTATTGGATAAATGGATGCTAAAATTTGTAATTAATTTTTGTTAGATACTATGTAGGATGAAGACCTCGTTACATGAGGTGTCTCTCAATCAACTTATAAGAACGAAGCCGCTGTAAAAGGTTTCATATAAATGATTATTGCTTCATAAACACAATCTTGGAAACTCTCTTGACATAATGAGAGAGAGAGAGAGAGCGGGATAGCCGGCCCGGTGGCCAAGATCGCTAAGGCAGTAGTGTCGTAGTGATTTCGGACCGATGGATCGCGGGTTTGAATCCCGCCTCGGGCATGGTTGTATTTGTGTTTGTCCTTTCACCACCATTTCGTTTCATTTTCATGTTTACCATAACGTTAACTGCAATAGTGGTCGCTAATGACCTAGATGTTAATGCGACCTTAAATAACAAAAAAAGAGCGGGATTGTGAGGCTGCCGACGCAACACCCTCTACGCATACGTATGACAAATTGCCTGCCTCTCAGAAGTCGCTCGGTCTTTATCCTTCTCTCTCCCCTTCTCCCTCACTCACTCCCTCTGTGTCTCCCTATCACTCCCTAACTCTCTCTCTCTCTCTCTCTCTCTCTCTCTCATCAATAAAAATAATTCCCTCTTGAGGACTATCGGGGATGATCTTGTCAATCATGTACACTCTTTAAAAAGTTTCTGATATGAAAACAGTGCCAATGAAACATTGTCACAGGTAACATCGAGGTCATAAATTTATCAGTGAGACTCTCCACACACTTTCTTGTTATACGAAACACGTTGTATATAACTGTGAAATGATTTTTGAGAAAATACTAACAATTATTAGCAGGATCTACAATTGTACAATGTGGTCAACAGTCACGTTTTATCTTTTTCTCGAAGAGACAAGTTTCTTTTAATAACTAATTGGTTTAAAAGGAAGTGTAACATGGATGGAAAATAAGTACTTGTATGAAATGAATTTTTCTTTTCAATTTTGTTTTTCAATTTTGTGATAAATACTTTGAACTCCTATTTCTTTCTGAAAACTCCTAAATGAATGTACCCTTCATAAATTATTGCATCTGGACGAATAACTATATTCTTTACTTAAATACCGACGTAACGTAAGTGGTTTAATAATATGGCAATACTTGATCAAATAATAATAATAATAATAATAATAATAATAATAATAATAATAATAACAATATTCAAAATATTAATATTTGCAATTACGACGTGATCATTTATTTAGAAACCATTAACATTTATAATAATGTAATTCGAAAATGGTGTTGACCATTTTATGATTACTCAGCTGGGAATTCATAACGACAACCCCCATGTATAAGAGAGCCTAGCATTATATGGTTCGTTGCATGTACAGGCATGTACATGTGAGTACTTTTAACGATGTCTATCTAACATTGTTATATTCATTAGGATATGTTAAATCTTGTGGTATTCATCATACGATACATAATGCCTCATAATAAATATTCAGTGTGAATAATCGCAATGTATGGTAATGGAATTGATTAAAATATATTTCAAAGACAGAAAATGGTATGATTTTTCTACTCTTAAGTGAGACATTACAATAATAAAATTATTTTATACTCGTTAAAAATGTTTGAAGTTTGTAAAAGAAATAGTTCTCCGTATTCCATACGACGTGCAACAATTCACTTCCCCAAAAAATTAGCCTTGAGTTTTGCAATAGATACTCAATATTATAGGAGCGTGGGAAGCTCAGTATTTCAAACAGAAAAGTCACATATCGTTGTGCAGCAGTTGAAGGCGACAACACGCGTAGGAAATAACAACGAGAATGATACATACATGCAAATTGAAAGTAGTACATTTTCGGTATATAAGAAAGCGGTTTGTGCAAGAGTAGTAAAAGGAGACAAAACACTTTTTTAAAGAAAACTGAGAAAACTGATAATCGAATTTTTAATTCAATAGTGTTAGAATGAAGTATCCAATTAACGCAACGGTTAAGACCCGGAGGTAAAAATAAAATTAACTGGTGTCGATTCAGGACAGAAAACAAATTTGAGAACCTTCTCATATTCCCTTAGAGATCTTCTACAAGACATCAACTAAAGACATCAACAAACAATGTACAGCAACAACATACAGAAACGTTAGCACTCTAACAAGGAAGGAAACAAACCACGTGTCCACAACGATGCATAGGGATGGATTGAGTAACGAGAAATGGAAGCGACACTATATGTATCTCTGTAGTGAAAGGATGTACTACTCTATCAAGATGGAAATCTGAATAACAATTACAGCACCATTCAGTATTTTTTTTATTCCATTTAATATCAGTAAGGTCAGAATATCCGCAATTTTTAAAAAGTTACTGGACTAAGGAAATGAATCAATTTTCGTTCATTAGAACTATTTTGGGAATTTACTTCAAAGAAAGTTAATTATCTATTAATTAATTGATTAAAATATTTATTGATTTTGATGTAGCAGCTCTAAAATATTGCATTAAAACTCGAATTCTGATAAAACACCAAGGCATTTGACCGCATTTTGATAGCATCAAACGTTTGAATTTTAAGTTCTAAGTTCCACTTAAAACGTTTAGGCGACCGGTTAAACAATGGTGGACTCCGTTTTATATACAATAATAAAGTTCTCTTCGTACAATCAAGAAACAGATATATTACTTTTTATCAGTAAATGAAACATTCACATATTCTAACAAGCAGATGCTTTCACACAATTCACGAGCAGATACTAGTCTCACGAAGATCATATACACTACTTCATAGACCTGAACGAGAATGATTATGACAACGACTATCACTTCGACATTGGTAGCAATGTGCATCCTTGTCTACTCTACGCAACCTACTCTACTGTATTAAAACAGCTCTCGTCGAACGATGCAACACACTCGATAATAAAGATATTACCAGTAACAACACGAAATAATAATCCAGTAAACCCTCGTTAGAACGAACTCGCTTAACACGAATTTCGTCGTAAAACGAACAAAACTTCGGCGCCGGTAAGGGATTACGGTAACACGGACATTTATAATACACGGATAACACAAATTACACGAACTCCGATTATATCGGTCCCTTAAATTCGCGTTAATGAGGGTTTACTGTAGCTGTGATGAAACAATGGGGAATCCTCACTGAAAGCGGCACCAATAGCGGAGGAATCTCCTACGGAGAGTGACGGACGCTGAATACATGTAGCGGTAGCTCAGTGCATCAACTGATGTCACTGCAGCGCTTCTGACCGGGAGGTCCTAGGTTCGAGTCCTGACGGCGGCAGGATTTTCGACACTAGCTCTTCAGTTAGGTCGAATTCAGTCGCTGTCTGGAGGAGAATTCTAGCGGCCGGCTGCTCTGATCGGTAGTTTTCCGTGGTTTCTCCGATCAACACCAGGCGAATGCCGGAGCAGTACCCTACCAAACGGGCCACGGACCGCGCGCGATCTGTCCTTCCTCTTGCTTGTCCTATCCTCTCCCCTTGCACACACACACTTACACTAACATGCACTACACTACCACATATTTCGGGAGACCGGTCGGGAGCTTAGAGCTTGTCCCGGCTGGGGCGGTGCCCCGCTGGTGGGAGAGTCCTGGTTAGGGGGAAACCCCACTAGCGACGGTAGGTCGGCGCCGTATCTCGCCATCCAGCAGGAGAAGATCACCGCCATCTCCCGAGAAAAAAGCATGCACTACACTAACGGGACTAATGACCGAAGCAGTAGACGCGCCCGGAAACACGAAAAAATCAATCAAACAATCAACGGACGCTGCAGGTGGCTGCGTTCGGCCGTCCCGGCGCCGCGGTGGATGTTACCTGAGGGCAGGCGACATGGCGGCGGACGTCGCGAGGCGACGTGACGACCAAGTGACGCGCGCGCGCGGGTCGGGCACACTGCCGGCGGCAGCGGCGCACGCGACGGCCTTGCGGATCGCCACGCCCCCGCCCCCACCCCCGCCTGCATCGCAAGAGGTGGCGGGGGTGGTACATGCGGCCGCGCCTATGGTAGTGGTTGCTTTGCAAAGTGATGGGGAGTTTGATGGTTATGATGATTGCAATTGTGGGTCGGTGACGGCGATTACGATTGGGAGTCGGTGACGGTGATGGCGGTTGAGAGTCGGTGACGGTGATTGCGACTGCGAGTCGGTGACGGTGATTGCAACTGCGAGCCGGTGACGGTGATTGCGGTTGAGAGTCGGTGACGGTAATTGCGACTGCGAGTCGGTGGCAGTGATTGCGACTGCGCGCCGGTGACGGTGATTTCGACTGCGCGCCGGTGACGGTGATTGCGACTGCGAGTCGGTGACGGCGATTGCGACTGCGAGTCAATGACGGTGATTGCGACTGCAAGTCGGTGACGTTGATTGCGACTGCGAGTCGGTGACGATGATTGCGACTGCAAGTCACCAGCGGTAGTGATTACAACTGCAAGGCCAGTGACGGTACGACTGAGAGTCGGTGGCATTAATTGCATTGAGTTGCAGGATTGCGTGTCAGGAACGGTGATTGCGGTTGAGAGTCGGTGACGGTGATTCGGCTGCGAGTCGGTGACGGTGATTGCGACTGAGAGTCGGTGGCGGTAATTGCGACTGAGAGTCGGTGGCGGTAATTGCGACTGAGAGGTGCGATTGCGTGTCGGAACGGTGATTGCGGTTGAGAGTCGGTGACGGTGATTGCGGCTGAGAGTCGGTGACGGTGATTGCGACTGAGAGTCGGTGGCGGTAATTGCGACTGAGAGTCGGTGGCGGTAATTGCGACTGAGAGTTGCGATTGCGTGTCGGAACGGTGATTGCGGTTGAGAGTCGGTGACAGTGATTGCCATTGCGAGTCTGTGACGGTGATTGCGATTGCGAGTTGGTGACGGTGATTGCAATTGCGAGTCGGTGACGGTGATTGCGACTGCGAGTCCGTGACGGTGATTGTGACTGCGAGCCGGTGACGGTGATTGCGACTGCGAGTCAATGACGGTGATTGCCACTGCGAGTCCGTGACGGTGATTGCGACTGCGAGCCGGTGACGGTGATTATGACTGCGAGCCGGTGTCGTAGATTGCGACTGCCAGTCGGTGGCGGTGATTGAGATTGTGAGTTGGCGATGGTACTACGTGTCGGTGAGGTTGATTGTAATCGTGAATCAGTGACTGCGATTAAAAAACCGTGACTGTAAGATGATGAGGCTGATTGTGAATCCGCGACGTCAATTATGAGTGATCCAGTGGTGTCTTGGTGACTGTCATTTTGAGTGCTGTGTTTGGGCTGGTGACGATGCGGATGACGGAGGGCAATGGCGGGAATGGTGGCGGAATCAGAGATGGTGACAATAGCGGGGCCTGTTATAATTATGGCCGTGACAGATACGCCGAAGTCTCTACGCTCTTTCCTATGGAGACGCATTACAATAAAACCTTCAGGGGAAACACTTATTGCCATTTTGGTGGAAGTTCTATTTAGCATTCAGCTTTTACGGTAATGTAAACTGCACGTCCGTAAATACCTGCTCCTTGCCTCGTTAGTGCCGAATAGAGTCAGTACTCTTCGGCACTTTCCACGTTTTACTAATTTTCCCACAGGAATGTGGGCAATTTATTTTACTTTTTTAATATTCATTCAGTAGCTTTGACATTAAGCCTGTAACTCGTGTACGACACTTTGATATGACTATTTTATATATACTTTCTGAGAAATCGTATTTGAAGTTTTAAATAATTTTACAATAGACTACCAATATTTCATTTTCTTCAGAAATAATCAATTTAATGGAATTATTGAATAAATTTATGGAACGAAGAGCAGTAGCAGAACATAGAAAAAGAAGTCACCTGGTTTCAAAAATTCACAGTCGAACAAGATTCTTGTCAATTCACACAAAATATTTGCCACTAAAAACTAGGCCATAAGAGAAATACTGAAACTTTTCCTCGACTTTATGCATACGTACAATGCATAAGTTAGATATTGTAATATTTTGAAGGAAATATAACAGTTATGTTTTTGTAATTTTTTTAAAGGTTTAACATACGTCAGTAAAGTAATTGGGTGTTAATTAATTGTGATGTAGCAGGATTTAGTAGACCCTGAGTAAACTGTACATGTAACCTGATCCCTACCCGGGCGATTCCATTGCCTCCACTACAGTAGATTAGATAAAAAAAAAAGAATTTAAAGTTTTTTGCACTTTTTTGAAACGTAGCATGTTTACCCCAACTATTGCTCTTAAGTAAAACGTATGAGCATGGAAACTGATAAGGGGAAGACAATGTAACGATCCTCCTGTAATCCCATGATCCCTCTCTGGGGTGGGATAAAACTCCTGACTTTTGCTCTGTTTTAAAAACTTTTCATTCAAAATGCAATTTTTAGACCACCACTATAAAAGATGTTACTTTTAGGGCATAACCAGCGTGTTATTAGTTCAATTTTTAGCTCTAATGATAAAAGTGAACTATGTTCAAATATTTAGATAAAACTGTGAATGCAACGAAGAAAACAAAATACTTTGTCTCATCAGCAGCAACTGATCTTTATTTAATGTGGTTCACAATTAAGTGATTTGAATACTTGAGTTAAAATGAAAGGAATATCAATGAGGTTGATAAAAAAATTGAGTTCATTTGTGGTGAAAGTTATTTTATTTTGATCGTAGGATTGCGCCACAAAGACGATCGGCGTTGACACTTCCTTCTCGCAAAATAAAATGTCACTTTTACCACATGTATCATAAATAACTGTATTTTTCCACCAATTGTCCCCATGAATATCTTAGCAACCAGCGTTCATTTTGGACTCATGGTGGGGCCCAGGGACAAGAGGAACCGGCAACAAATTCCTGTGTCATATAACGTACTTTATGCATAAGTGGCAATTTTGAAGATTTTTGCACAGTTTTGGGTGCCAAACTGACACATCTCCTCGACACCTACACCGATTTTAAATGTCTTCAGAACTTGGGTTCCGAACGGGGTCGTATTCACCCTCTGGGGTGAGGGAGACGTTGAAATTTTTAAGGTGGTGGGTAAATGATGATCAAGGGGTTGATAGACGAAATGGTATCGGACGACTGATCATCATTATCAAGATCCCATCGATTACAAAAATGTTAAAGAAGTTTATATTTATTTTCTTGTATAAAACTCCGAAATACCAAATACTAAATTAGAACTTTGCCTCATTTGGCGAACCCTCAAGGGGGGCCGATGCAAGAAAAGGTTTGGGAACTATGCTTTACAACGCCACTAACAGACTATACTCCTGACGTGCCAACCAACTTGGAGGACAAAAGCTTCGAATCTGCCCCAGTTATGCGTGACACACACACACACACACACACACACACACACACACACACACACACACACACACACACACACACACACACATACACACGCGTTAATATTGGTTTAGCGGTGATATGTCATTGTCATTTAAAATCAAATAATAATTCGCCCGTCCGAACCCGCGTATGTCATTGTGTCATTACCCGCCCGAACCCGCGTATCGTTTTGTGGCTTCCAAACAGCACGTAAGAGACGGCTCATCTTACATTTCACATTTTCTGTTACAAAATTCTACTTGTGTATTTCATTCACTTTCTGCATAGTTTTTCAGAATTACTGTAATCTTAAACGATTTAACTCTCCGCCCCTTCTTTTTTTCATTTCTTAAGAGGTGTTTTAAAATTAAAATTATCTAAAATATAATCATGTCATTGTCATTATTAGTAATGTAACTATTACTAATATGTTAATTCTAATGTTTTGTTTATATTTTTTGTATCAGGAAACTGATGATGATGGCTAAGCCATCGAAAGCTGCTCTTGAATTAAATAATATTGTTGACAATGACAAAGCCGTGAATTATCTCAGATTCATACCTCCCTACAGTAAAAACAACCTTTTTCATCTCGAAATTGAACCCTCAAAAACGGATTTTATCACTGAAATATTGACCTTTAATGTTTGGACTATTTTCTATACTTCTCTACACCACGTACACCAGAAAAACAGGAAAAAATAATGAATACTTCAAAGCCTTTCCTGTTTTGTTAGTCCGCGCAAGACAGGAATGATTCAGTTGCAGGTTTTATGTTTTTTAAATGAATATTTAGCAACACACGCGATGTACTATTCAGTCTAGTTGTAATTTTCTTTGGGACAATGAGACAAAGCTGTGGTCCTTGGCATAGTTCGATTTTATCAGCACTCATCGTGGGCGTAAGGGGAGTTTCCCCTAGAGCATTGACCCCGCTTGATGGAACTACTATAGCAAATTATTGGCACATTAGAGGAACAAATATTGTGTCTATTGAATATTATCTCCACCTCCTCGGACAAGGATGGAGCAAACAAATTGTCACTTAATTTTGAAAACCATTAAATGAACATTTAATATGAGAAGGAAAACAATGCTTGAACAAAATATATTGTTCTATTATCACCGCTGAGGGCTCATTCAATATTAACCCAATGTTTTCTGCTGATATTCATTGTTAAGGGAAAATATTATAAATAATAATAAAGTGGTTTATTCACTTTTATAAGCAACCTAATTAATTACTTACACAAACCTTCACGAATACTTACAAATTCATGAATTTGGAAATGTGAACCTCAAATAATGGAAGTTTCCAACAAAAATAAATAAATAAATAAATAAATAAATAAATAAATAAATAAATAAATAAATAAATAAATAAATAAATAAATAAATAAATAAATAAATAAACACACAGTAAGTCGTATTGTAGATTTTTGCGAAATATATAGAAAACCTAGTATTCAATGCACAATCTAAAATTCAAAGCACGTATTAAACTGAAAGATCCTCGAATTAATCCATTGGCGAATAAAAAATTAATATGGAGATTTTATGTTTGTTCCCAATCATTTTAGACTAATCTAGTATGGTGATGTTGGAAAAATCCAATTATTTTCACTTTTCAAGCAAAAAATGGGGTAATAAAGAAAATCTAATCTGGTTGATATTAAATGAAAGATTAATCTACTGAAACCTAACACGTAAAGTACGTTCGGAAGGCGAACAGTTGTTGAAAAACTCAGTCTGTGAACTAATCAGTCATGACAAATAAAATGAATGTTCATATGATAATGGATATTTAGAGACGATACAATATCACCCAGGTTCTCTGAATGCACGGACGTTCCGTATTGTGAAAACGCAACCAACTACTCCAGGAAATAATGCGCTCATAAATAACAAGACCCCTTTCATTTGAGGTTACATAAACCTTTTATTGTCATTCATACCTTACCAGCGCTATTCCCCTTTTACGTTGAATAAGATGTCGAATCCATACAAAACGTCATGAGAGGGATGAGGTGACGTCAGTACATTGTATTGTTGGTAAGGTAAAATGGCGTAATTTCTTCGAGTTAATTATTTTCAATTTCACAAAAAATAAAAAACGATTTCAAGTTAATTTCCCTTTAATTTTCGCAGAACCTTATGTGACAAAATGTGTTACCGTTCTAAAACTAGTCTACTACGCATTACTGACTGTTGCGAACACAAAGTTGATTTCATTATTATTGTAATTTATATAAACTAAACTTCATACTTGCGTGTCTGCGAGGTTGAAGTAAACAGATTGTATTATATTTTGGAGAGATTAGAACTCAAAATTAGTGTGATTTCTAAGACAGTGATGACTGAATCAAAATCTCTAGATTTTCCATTTCTTTTACACATAAAACTTCGAAATACCTTTTCTAAATAGCATAATGATCGATTTCAAATTAATTTCATGTTAATCGCAAAAATTAGCCGCTTTTAAAGCACTTTGTTGAGCAAATTTGTGATATTTTCATTGAATTCCGTTTTGCAAAATTAAATTTATCAAAAAAATGAAAAGCATTAATTTAGTTTCCGTCTTTGTGCTTCTAATATAAAAAACTCATCCTCCTAGTAGAGTGCACTGGCTCTGGTTTAATCAAGCCAACGTTTTATGCGCATTTAATGACATTACAAATTACACCGAATATTACAAGTGAAAATTTTCAAATTTTACAACTGTTTGAAATTCAAAAAAGGAACTTGAACACGATCCTGTTTTCATTATTGGACCATAAAATACTATCTACGCTCACTTTGTTTTGCTCTCATATTGCTGGATGGGAGAGAAATAGATGTGAGGGGGAGATTGTTAATAAACTTTTTTACTACAATTGAATTAAGTGCAGTTCGATTCAACGTTACGATCTTTGTAACGCATCTCTGAGCAAATTATCTGAAATTATTCACTTACTCTCACCATTTATCATGAAGTACATCAAAACCTACTTACTGTAAATAATTTATAGGGTTTACGTACTGTAAATAATTTGATGATAATGTTACCAATTACTATTGAACTCTCCCACTCACACTTTATAAGAAAACTCTGATTAAAATGTATTTCTTTTATTTTACTCATTAACTTCATAATTGATCATCTTACTTTCAGCGTTTTGTAGTTCTCTGAGCTGTTTCACCAAGCCAAGCCCTCCTGTACAGATACAATTTTCGTCTCAGTTGAATGAACAAAATTGGTGTTACTGGATTACAAACAAATTTTATTGTGGAGGTACAAATTAATACAAACTATAAAAGTTAAAATAAACTAAAATTACGCACTCGGAAACATAAATTTTCTATGTCGTGCGCATGTCGACGTACAATATGATGACACACACACACACACACAAACATTAGTATTTATATATTTATTTTCTACTTCTTTGCCCCTTCGGCTTCCAACTCATATTTGTCGTTGTGAACAGTTGCAAAAGCGTAGTTCTTGTGCCAGACTCCCATTAGAGAAAATTATTCAGATATGCGCTGACGCTACGACTTGTAAGCGTACTTAATTTCATGTCCGCTCATACAACTCTGGGGAAAGGGACGAATTATGAACGATATTTGACTTTCAAGGGAGGAAATGATGTGCTAGGAATGCACACCTTGACACGCACAACATCCACCCTTCATGCGGGTTGCGTCAACGGTTTCAACCTAACGTCCTCGCTCTTTTTCAAACCATACTCTACTGCAATAAAGCAATACAAACTAGTTGCGTAATATACTATTATGATTCCGTGATAACCTTATCATTGACAAAATGTAAAGTACGGTTCGTATGGGGACTGTGAAATGAAATTCAACAACAATTATCCCACATGGCATTAATGCTCTAAATTGAACGTGATTTTTTGGGGTCTGTCAGCGTAACGTCTTGTCCATTATTGTGGAAACGTGCAATAGGAGCAATGAGAAATTACGTTTTCGAACTACGAAAATAAGCATTCAAGGGAAACAAGGTGTTGGAAGGATTACAAAGAAAATGTGGAATACACCCACAACACATCTACGGGTCTAATAAAGAACCTCTTCCTTGTTTTGAAGTCACTTAAATAAAAGAAAAAGTCTTAATACATTATTTGCACAAAAACGATTTTAAAAGGTAAGCATTTATTATTACTTTCGTTTAAGAGCTGTATTTTTCCATTTTATGTGTATCTAGATGTATTTCCATTAGTATTTACGAGATGTGATTTTCCATTTTATTTGCATGTAGATGTATACTGTCACTAATAGAGCCCAAGTCCGCGTTTGCTATTCGAGTGAGAGTTTCTACCGTGAAACAACCATAACACTAAATGGTATTTACCCATATACTTTAAAAGTTATTCTTGGTGACGGAGGGTTTGGATTGATTGCTGTATCCGTGCGCGTCAACAGCTAATATCATTAGTTCCTTAAGTGTTTGTGCATGTTTTTATCCCGGGAGTAGGCGGTGATCATTCCATGGTAGATGGTAAGATCCGGCGCCGATCTACACGTCGCTTTGCGGGGTTTTCCTCAACGAGGTACCACCCACCAGCTGTAGATCGCCTCAGCAGGGAGAAGTTTCAATCTCACGACATGTGTGGAAGTGCAGTGCATGAAAGTGCGAGTTTGTTGTGTAACGGGTAAGGATAGAACAAAGGAGGAGAAGGAATGATAGCGCGCAGTCCGTGACCCGTTTGTTAGGGCAACCTACTGCTACGGTATTCGCCTGGTATTGATCGAAAAACTACTGATCAGAGCAGAGAGCCGCTAGAATTCTCCCCCAGACAGCGGTTGAACTTGACCTAGCTATCTAGTCAGTCGGGGACGCCAACATCGGGACACGAACCCTATAACTTCTCTGTCAGAGTCACTACAGTGACATCAGTTGACAACCTGAGCCACAAAAGCCGGTAAGGGGCTTGGAACTAGTCCAAGTTAATGTAATCGAAGGCCATTGGTTCGATTATCTTGGAAAGCAGGGATGATTCCATGCAGTTGTATCAAGATTTGCCTCTCTTTCCACAATGTGTTCCAATTGATTATTATCCCTTTCGTTGTCTTTTCCGTAATATCATCATTTACATTTCATGACCACCCTGTTATTCTTTATAAAATGGAAGTTTGGGAAAACCACCACTGATTTGCCCATAAAGAGGGAGGCATAGTGCATAAGCCTAATCCATTGGCTCTGAATTGCAACTGTGAGGAATTGTGTCAGTCATTCATTATAATCCGCAGCAGAATACTTAAAAATTACGCTACACGAAGGAATGACATCTACAAAATTTGAAAATGTTAAAATAAGAAAAAGACAACATCGGATTTGTTCACTAAAGCGACTTCAAATCTGCTCCAAAGTGCCTCAATTAGGGTAGTTGACTAGTCAGAGAAAACATCCAGCACAGTGATGATTTAACAGGGATACAAAATATTGCATCCTGCGACTACAGCAACGAGTTGCGAAACACGCTCTTGAAGACATTTCACGGTATTGTAAGAGATTTTCCGGTATTAACATGCAACTGCAGTATTCATCAGCAACGGAGTTATTATCATTCCAACGCGTCCTTCCGTTCTTTGTTATGTCAGAACGTCATTTTATTTAATGAATATGAAACGTGTGTAATCAATATCTAAAGAGATTTAAATTGTCAGTAATTCGAACTTCGTATAAAAATGTAATGAGATCGGATCTACAATTTAGAAATCATTTACATACATAGAGAAAAATAATATGGTAATTCTACTGTAGCATTATCTTTCATTCAACTTCAGTATCTTACCATTTACATTTCGAAGTGTCTCTGAAATAAATATTTAAACGAAGAAAAATTACAACCAAATAAAGGAATAAATGAGTGCTTCAAAGTCAACACTTCTCCAATACTTTTGATTACAATTCTATTACTTTGCCATCCCAAAGGAAGAATCATTCTTACAGGGCAGTTTCTTCAACCCGTTTCCTTATCTCACAGACGGTGTGCAGTGGTGATGTCCATAAAGCTGGCTGAAACATTACAGCTGAACACAACAGAAACTATGTCATCATTTGAGGCTAATTAAATGCTCTCCCCAAATTTAGGCTCTTCTAAACTCAATGTTCAGGTATCTTTAGAATATAGACAGCTGACACAAAATCAAAAATTAAAGTTAGAACAAAAGTAATTATACACAATTATAGGGTCAAAAAACGACTAAAATTATTTGTTTTTAAAATTTATTACTTTAAAAAATAAATTGCTACTCTCCTATCACAGCGTAAACAAAGCCAACTGATTAATTGCGAACGAGAGAGCAGAACACAAGATACATCTGACGACATATTCATATAATAATGTAGTATTTGTTGATTTAATACAAAAACTAAAAGCATGCCATCTTTCTTGTATATATATATATATATATATATATATATATATATATATATATATATATATATACGAATTTTTGTTGTAATTTTTATTTTTGATTTTGTGTCAACCGGCTATATTCTAAAGCTGGCGCAATACTGATTTTTAAGAACATTAGAAGAAAAATCCTAATGGCGCATTCATATGCTATCCTAAAATTTGAGGATAGATCATTTAATTATCCAAAAATTAGGAGCTATTTTCCTTTGCGTTCTGCTGCAGTGTGTCTATATTAGCTTTATGGACATGCGGGGGAGGGGCACCTTCCCGTGGTGGCGCCCAAGGCGCGTCATGTTGCGCGCGGCGCGGCGCGGCGTGTGAACCACAACGCGGCACCTGAGGTGTCCCTGTGGCGCTGCGGGCGGCGTTGGGGGCACAAGGTCCTTCCCACCGTGCGCAGCGCGCCGCGAACGAGATGCCTCGCCAGCCGCGCCGCTACCACACGCTTCCGCTTGCGCCGCGCACTGGGCCCAGTCGAATGCCAGGAGGAGCGCCAATAGCCACAAAGCAGCCAAATAAACAAAATCAACGTTATCAACCACCAAATGAACGAAATCCACCAAATCAAAGTTATCAACGAAATCAACGAAGTGAACCAAATCAACGAAATCAACGAAATCAACGAAATCAACGAAACCAACCAAACCAACGAAATCAAGCAAATCAACGAAATCATCCAAATCATCGTAATCAACTAAATCAACCAAACCAACGAAATCAAGCAAATCAAGCAAATCAACGTAATCAACTAAATCAACGAAATCAACCAAACCAACGAAATCAAGCAAATCAACGAAATGAACCAAAGCAACCAAATCAACGTAAACAACCAAATTAAAGTTATCAAGCAAATCAACGAAATCAATCAAATTAACCCAATCAACCAAATTAACTAAATCAAACCCAATCAACCATATTCCACAATAAATATATTTAATGCCACAAGAAAAATAGATGTGCATGAAACTACTAAAATATAAATTCCAAAGCAATGAAATATTTTGCAAACGTACTTCATTTATATTTAAACTAGAAAAAAGTTTACATGAAACCTCAGGATATTTTTTTTTCATTTACGTTGAGAAAAAACAAAACTTTAAAAAACTGGGTGGAAATGTGCTATAAACATTTTATTACCTGACTGCGCGAAGCAAAGTGGAAAGTAATATAATCCGAGAGTTTATACTACTCATTACTCAACATTACAATTACTTCAATTACGCAAAATGATAGTGTTTGTATCAAAGCGGATAACTCTATTCGCCTTTACGGTCTGTCGAGTTCGAGAGATTTTCATATGTGAGATTTTTTTCGGATTTCCCTTATAATCCGATATAAAAAATACGGCTTCGCGTAAAATGTTTCGCCTTCGCGTATCGTTGATGACGCCTTGACACAAGACTAGAGTGCTCTACTTCACTGTCAGTTTAATTATTTTGACTAAGTAGAATACAGTAGTTTCGCAATAGTATTAGAATGGTCAAGATAGGAGAAAATCCCCTTTTCTTGACAGTTCTGAGTCAATTAAAGCATATAAAAAACAAAATCTACCTATCTAGTTCTACTTATTGGTAGTGCAACAACAAGTGTGAGTTCATTTTAATATTTGTTGAGAGCTATCATTGTTTTAGTTGTTTCTGCAAATAAGTGCTCGCGTCATCTTAATTTGAGTTTATTTATTAAATAGTGCGCGAATGGTTATTCAGATTTAGGATAGGAACTGATGGTTTATGTAGTACATGCGTGCCTAATTATAACTCATAAAACTTCGCTCATATGTTTTGTACCTGCGTATAAATCTTTCTACAAGACATGTCAAGCCGTAAAATGTTCTTTCACCCTCGAAACGGAGAGAAAGCATTTCTGAAGTGCTGTAAATTTACAGGGAAAAAATAGTAATCGTCAAAAGTTTTCTAATTTTCCTTTGTCTCGGAACTAACGCAACGTACCAAAGATACCTCAAAATTGTCCCTTTCAATCAATTACAAAATATAAGGTTAAAGATTCAAAATAAAAATTTCGAAGCACAAATTGCACTTTTAAAATAAACTAAGAAATTAAAGTTCTAAATATTAATGCTCATACTCCTGAGTTGAAGTAATGTAATTGGGCCGGGACGGGAAGGGTATATAATATAGAGATCATTCCTTTTCCTGCTAATTGTGCTACCCAAATACCCCGAAAACGTCAGCAAGAAAATCATAGAAGTGTTTGCTTGGAAGTGCAATTAACATCTGAAATGCTAATGCGTTTTGCGCTTATAAAGTGGGGTTGTGGCCCACTGTAGGTACTAGCATGCGTTCCGTACTGCTGATCAGCGAGTAGGGAGCGTTTGCAGACGCAGGAGATGCGAAAGGCCGAAGGTGCTCTGGTTTTATGACAGAGATGCAGTAAACGTGAGGGATTGTAAAATACGTAACATTGTGCGTCTGCTTACTACGTTTCGAATGCTTGTTGTAAATCCATAAAATGTGAGGTCAATGTATGCATTACGATTACCATCTTATCCATCATGGTTATCACATGCTACATGATCTACCCTACATTCTCACCAGATCTGCTGGACACTTCTTAAAAGCCGATGACTACCACAAAATTACATAGCATTCAAATATTCAAGTCAAGCACCTGGAGGACGTCGAATATCCTATTATTTCTTGGATGTTTTTAGAGTAAATAACAAGAAATGTATTTCCTTGGCCTGTTGACCCTAATACATCCTCTTTTAAGATAATGACGTTCTCATCTCTACATACAGAATACAGTAGCAGCAGTGTAGATAGGGTTTCATTGATGGAACAGAAAACAACAACTCTTGACAATAAAATAACTGAATACTGAAATTAATAATATAACAAAATTTATGCTAGTTTATCTATTTTTCGATATAAAAGTTAAATTAAGATTGATAGTTGAAATGAATGTATTGTATAAGAATTCAGAAACTCTCAGTTCAAAAAAGGACTACTTAACGTAAGTACACTTTGTTACATTACTATTTAAGTAGCTGCCATAGTAAACGAGGAAACTGCTCTCCGAGTCTGTTCCCAACTCATTGTTTGTTAGCGGATCTGAGAGGAAAGATCGTATCGCGCAGAATGCTTGGGTTACTCCATGACAGAAAGGATCATCACTCTTATCTTTGTGTTTATCTCCAGACTCCATGGCCAGAGTTCCAGGCATTATTATCGTTTACATTCTGCAGAACTATTGTTTTTCTAATGTTTAAAGTTTTTCTGCAAGACGCTCATTTGAGTCATTTGGTGAGTTCATCAGATGTATTTAAAATAAATATTGATTTCATCGCTTCAAATGTTGCTGTTTCTTTACAGAAAATGGGTAATCATGAAACTATATATTTTCATTTGCTTAAGAGCACAACTCTTTATTTTTCTTCATGAAGTTTATGTCTCAAGCTGTGAAAATAATGTATGATATTGCACTTCAGATAGGAAATTTCCCGACATTTTCATCAAATGGAAATTCCATTAACTTTTAAGCTATTCTTACTCACTATAGTTGTAAATAATTCTCCGGGTGTTACGAGACCATCCAGCATAAATTATTCAATTTAGTTGCATTCAAGTTCAAATTACCATCGTCCAGGCTGTCCCATGATTATAAATAGGTTAATACTTTGCTAAATATTAGTTCTATCCCTTCCTATCGTTATTTGAATGATTATTTTTTGTTTTTTATAACTTTCTAAATAATAGTATTGATAGCGATACTTTACCATCAAAACCTTTATGGAAGATTCCTCCCAGAAATCTCAGAAATAATGAAGTACTATATGCCGTACACCCCCATTCGCCTGAACTAATTTGTTTTTTAATGCCCTTGTGAATAGAAATCTTATATTAATAAAAGTGAATCCAACGACATGTAACCGACATTAATACCGCAAAAAGTAATGTATGAGTAGATACGAACGTTTTGCAGGCTCTTCTTCAGGATTGTTGTAGTCCTTGCAAAGTTCGGGAAAGATTAATTCAACACAAATGCCAAAAATAAATAATTTAAATATGTTGGTATATGGACCAGAATAATTATATTTCGCCTATTGCAAAGATCAGTTTGGCTCCTAATTTATACCTCCAGAGATTTTTATACCCAATCGATACATTTTGTGACACCATTACTAACTGATTTTTTCAAATTGTTAACAAACCAAATAAATTAAATTCGTTCACACGGTAGTAGTTTTCGTAATACACCGTAGGTAGAGTGCGTGCATTCGTCACAGTCAAAGTGCAGGCACGTATTGTATTTGTTCAGTACATGCGATTCTGATCACAAGCCGTTCGGACTCCAAGCTCCGTCCGAGTTGTCTCTTGTTGTTGGAGTTAACATATGAATTAGATTAATATTGTATTATTAATTAGATATTAATTAGGTTAATATACTTTAAATCATTTCCAATGGTACTGGCTTAATTTTCAAGTATTACAAAATATGTGGATATTTATTATTTTTAAGAAAACACTTTGAGACCCCGAGGAAAACAGCACAGAATCTAATAGCAATGTACTGTCAAATAAAAGTTAAAAAAAATATAGTATTTTATTAAAATTTAAACCAATTACATTAAAAATAATGATCTTAAATAATGTGGTAAATACAAAATTGATCTTTTTCCTCTTTCCTAAAAACTGAATGTGAAGAAAGCCGGGGTAACGCTGGGTATTTTGGTAGTAGCGAATAAGCATATTGATTACACTATGTAAAGAAATGCCTCCAGAAAAGTAGCTAAAAGAATTATGTTGATAGACTTTGTGTAGTTTTGTTTTGTTTCTCGTATTTGTAATGACAGTGAAGGTTGTGATAACTTGATAGACTTTGTGTATTTTTTTATATTTGTGATGACGTGATGTGATGGAATATATTGTGTATTTGTGGGAGTTGTGATGTGAAGTGGTGTGGCGAGATGTTGGTTTTTGTCGGAGTATATAATAGTTTTGTATTGGGCGATTGCCTGTTTGATAAATGAATAAATGAAAAAATCTCAATAAATAAAAATGTTTAAATTATGGATAACAACATAAAATTAATGTGGTTAGAAAAGGTAAGTCTTTCAGTTCTGTAACAGTAACATAAACAAATATATTAAAAAATTTTGATTTAAAATTTCCAATTTTAATAAAAAGCATCGTGAACAAGTGGAATATTTCTGAATGAAAATGGTTAAAATTACAGATTCAATACGTTGCCAACAAAATGGAATTACACGTTCAATAATAGTAACATTATTGACCAATTGATTCGTTTCATAGTTACAGAACTTGTATTCTTACGGGTGCTTTCAAAATTGAAGCAAGAAGTGACGCATGTAATATGGGAAAGAAATTATTGAGGGTGACGTTTTCACCTCATTTTTCAAATTTTAGAATTACGATAAGAAAATAAAAATCCATTCCATCGCATTAAAAATTCAGCTTAAGCAGTTCTTCCAATGCACTAAATAGAATCAGGTGAGAAAATTACATGAAACGTAGTTCCCAATGAGGCCATTTCCAAATAAATTATATTTAATATATTTCAGGTGTTCATGATTTTAGAACTCGCATTATAGTGTGTATTATAGAAACTGTATGTATTTTAATAAGAAATTCTGAAATACACACTATTAGTAATCCTATTAATAAAACAAGGGTGAAATTTGAGAATAAATAATCGCTGACAGAAACAGAAGAATAATGACAGAATTTTGATACATTGCAGGTATCACTTCTCTAACTGGAAGAGAGACTTCTCTTCAAAGTCCACGACAAACACTTAATTCTTCCTGGTCGGTGATCAAAATGCTGAGGCTCTGGGAAGAGTTTCTGTTCCATGAAAATATGCTGCAGTTCCTTGCTCTTTGTGCCTGCACGATACTGGTCGGTAAGAATATGCTGCATGACATAGGTAATTTAAAGGTTATACACTTTCAGAAAAAGCGCAATGTAAGGCTTCATTTTTAAAATTGTGAACTGAGCTCTGTACTTTTTTTTTTTTTTTTTGTTATTTAAGGTCGCATCAACATCTAAGGTCATTAGCGACCACTATTGCTGTTAACGGTATGGTAACTATGTGGATGAAACGATATGGTGATTGATGATAAGGGGTGAAAGGACGAACACAAATACAACCATTTCGAACCCGCGACCCTTCGGTCCGAGATCACTGACACTACTGCCTTAGCGATCTCGGCCAGGCTCTGTACTTTATTTTTATCTTTATTACCATTATTTTCTTATTAAAAAGCGTTAGACCCAAAGAACACAAGATTGTAAATTGAAACTGTCTACAACATTCCTAACCCAGGAAAAGTATATTTGCAAAGGATGAATAAAAAATCATGATTTTGTAATATAAAATCACATCAAATCAAAATTTGAAATCACATTATTTATTATGATTATTTAATATTAATTACATCATTTACTAGCAACCTGCTGCACTGACAGGTTGTTTTCGGTGGTTCGGATCAATACCAAAACAATGCCTGAGCAATACCTTAACAAACGAGCAAGGATCGCGCGCGATCTTTCCATCCCCATCTCATCCCCATCTCATCCCCATCTCATCCTCATCTCATCCCCATCTCATTCCCATCTCATCCCTATCTCATTCCTATCTCATTCCTATCTCATCCTCATCTCATCCTCATCTCAGCCCCATCTCAGACCCATCTCAGCCCCATCTCAGCCCCATCTCAGCCGCATCTTAGGCGCATCTCAGCCGCATCTCAGCCGCATCTCAGCCGCATCTCAGCCCCATCTCAGCCCCATCTCAGCCACATCTCAGCCACATAGCCCCATCTCAGACCCATCTCAGCCCCATCTCAGCCCCATCTCAGCCCCATCTCAGCCCCATCTCAGCCCCATCTCAGCCCCATCTCAGCCCCATCTCAACCGCATCTCAGGCGCAGTTACCTAAAGAAGGGAGCCCGCAAGCCGACGCGTACGTCTAACGTCTCACTTTCCAGCATGGAAACCCCATCTCATCCCCATCTCATCGACTAATGACGTCAGTAGTTGACGCGCCCGGAATCGACACTTGCTCATTGTATTTCCTAAAACAAATACGCCAAGGCTACCGTACCCGTGCGAAAACTCTCTTAAGTTAAACCCCACCTTCTTCCCTATCCTTCCATTTTCATATTAAGAGGGAAAGTTGTTAACGAAACGTGTTTATTTCTTTTAAAAAAATTATAAAGGTAACTTCTAATGTACTTACAGAATATGAAATAAAAATAAAACAAACAATGAAATCGAATTTGGAAACAAATTTTCAATAAAAGTTAATTCAGTATAATAGACTGATGTTCCTGGAACATTTCACAACACATCCTTAAAAACAACATTTGAAGTAATTTTACAATCTTCCTTGAAAGTTAGCATTTCGCTTTCTTTGATGGTCACAAAAATACTAGAAAAGCTTTTTACTCTTGTGAAATTATGTAAAATTTCCCCTGCGAACATAAAATGAGGCAAGGACAACCCTACTCTTTGCAATATTATTTAACTTTATTACGGAACAGAAAGGTACACCCGTTCAATTTAATTGAATAGAATATAAGAAAATTAGTTTAAATTCACACACATTTGCAGATTCTGCAAGTTCTGAAGAGTTGGGGTAGTATCGAGAAGAGCAGGACCAGCTAAAATGAAATAGAAACTCCAAGGTCATTCTGTAGATGACGGCGTGAGAAACGTTTCTTTGAGTCCATTGGCTGTATCTGTATAGTTAAGTAATTTATAAACGAAGCTTTGTTTAGGATTTATTCAACTATACAAATTTTACAATGTTACCTAGAGTTGCCGGTTACATTTGACATGAATATTTAATTGTGTTTTTTTTTCAATACATTCTTCATATTTTTAAAGTCTAAGTTCAATTAATCACGCCTCCGTGAAATTTTCTTTCTTTAAAGACTTTATTTGTAAAGATTGGTTGCGTGTTAAAACCGTAAAACTTATCTATACAACTGAAATAATATAGGAGACGATAAGTGAATTGTATTCTATTTTTCTGAACTTATTTGCTGGTACATACAAACAATTGCAATGTGATCTTGCAGCGTATTTGCTGACCGAGCTCATCGGCATCAACCCCGGTTGCGGTACACGGACCGGAGCAAAAATTATGCGGCCTATATATGGCTACAATCTAGAAAATGGTGCGTATCTGTCATGGTTTCAACTAGTTTGATTCTTTGGTACGTTTGAAATAATATTTATACTTTATTCTTAAAACAATGTACGTAATAATTTAATTCCCAAGATGCATCGAGGGTTATTTTAATTTATTTCTATTTAACTTTCGGTATCTATTTTTGATCTGAAATATGTATTAATTTCGTATGGTTTCGAGCAATTATTTCTGTGTTTTGATAATCAACATTGATGAGAAAGGAATTGGAGGAATTATGTCTAAGGAAATCAAATCTGTAGTTCGTTTACCGATGCAAGCAAGTTTTCTATGACTCGAGAGCGGAAAGGTCTAGTTTTCAAATGTTCCTAACCTGGATTTGTTGATACATTTATTCACCATTAAGAAATGTGTGATTAAAAGGTGGGGAAGACATTCTGGAGCAAACGAAAACGCGCGCATATTGTACTTCTCCCCCATTCGTCAAACACAGTTTTTTTGGTTCTTTGACGAAATAAATCAATTAGTACAATCATTGTACAAATTTTTCTACAATCATTAGATCAAGATCACAGAATATTGATTTATTAAGGGTAAATTATACAAAATATTTGTCGTTTATCCCGAGTAGATTCTATAGAAATTCACCACTACAGTAATCCCTAATGATATTGCGGCATCTCAGAAAAAATTCAAAATACTACGGTAATTAAATAGACATTGAATCATCCTTGGGGCTAAGCAAATAAAATTATTTAAATAGTTGTGAACTCGCTTAATATGTTGAAAGTAAAAATGGTAAAACTAGCATGAAGCAATCTTCTCGGAATAATGACTTTCTTTTTAACAAATTTCACTATTTAATTAACAGCTTCAAAATAAGCAAACTTGTGCCAATGAGTGAAAACTAGTGAAGATTACTTTTTATTACGTCATTTTTTCGAGACACTATTATCGGAAATATAATATTCCATAATAATAATAATAATAATAATAATAATAATAATAATTATTATTATTATTATTATTATTATTATTATTATTATTATTATTATAAAAATTGCTTTTAGAGCGAGAAGCATAAGAAAGAAAACTCGGGTCTAATTCAACAACCAAGACGAAAAAAAATGTTGAGACATGTTTATTTTCTATAATGGTGTCTGGTTGCATCAATTCGGATTAACAATTCCTCAAGACAGGCGATCCTTTAACATTTTTCTAGTATTACCGGATTCATTGTAAGAACGTAGACGACACAAACAACTCCAGTGCGAAGAGCCAGAGACAACGAGACTGTACGAGAGTGGTGGCTGCCGCAGGGCCCCACATGTGGAAGGAGCTGTTCCCTGCGAGCCGCGGCAGCAAGCAGTCGCCCGTGAACATCATCACGCAAGACTCCGTGCTGGTGGACACCGCGGCGCCGCTCGCCTTCAACAACTACACGTGCGCGCCCACGCGCCTTCACCTGCTCAACAACGGCACATCAGGTACGCCGCGCACGCCCACGCCCACTCCGAGCTATTCGCTCTGGAGGGTCCGAGGGCTATTCAGTGATCGGTCTTGTTTAGTCGCCGAAACAAGGAGCATCCGTAGCTACTGATGTGACCGGAAATGATAATAAACTCAAAAACCAATAAACTCAAAATTCACAAAATATGGTTGACTCCGGTTATAGTGAACTCGGATATAGTGAACTCGGATATAGTGAACTCGGATATAGTGAACTCGGATGTAGTGAACTCGGATGTAGTAAACTCGGATGTAGTAAACTCGGATATAGTGAACTCGGATATAGTGAACTCGGATATAGTGAACTCGGATATAGTGAACTCGGATACAGTGAACTCGGATACAGTGAACTCGGATATAGTGAACTCGGATATAGTGAACTCGGATACAGTGAACTCGGATACAGTGAACTCGGATACAGTGAACTCGGATATAGTGAACTCGGATATAGTGAACTCGATTATAGTGAACTCGATTATAATGAACTCGATTATAATGACTCGGATATAGTGACTCGGTTATAGTGAACATAAGTCGCTGGTCCCATTTCACTTACATTACAAATAAAGATAAGATTCGGATATAGAAAACCTGAACCTCGGCTACAGTGAACGTAGGAAATATAACGTACAGGAAATTAATTTTCTCCTGAAAAATAATGTATCGCCTCAATACCATAAATTCCAACACTAAGCAGTTTGAAAGAAAAGTCGGTCAAAGGTCATAATCGAAGAAGTCTCCCCTGAGGTGATGAGAGCGCACCCGGAATGGGCACCTTACTGATGACCTTACGCCACTCAGTTTTACTGCGGAAACAAGGTCCGGGTCCTGCTTGGGCTATAACTGGCGGCAGTGACGCGCGATTCAGTTTCAAACTTGGTGTTACTTCATATTCCGCGCCATAAAGGGCGTCGAGTTCTGCGAAGGCGACAGAAAGCACGCGACTGCCTGACGATATCCGCTGTGCCGCGCGGTAAAGCGATCAGTTAGCGCTTGCGCCATGCCGCTACTGAAAGTATCTCGTATGTAATTAGGGGAGTAAAAGGGCCTTCGAAGAGTGGGACAGTGTTCCAACGGTGCAAGAGGCATTCAAGGGTGTGAAGACTGTATTACGATACTTAGACCCAGAGGACAATGCAGAATCAAATATGGAGAGAGCACGGACTCTGGAGAAGGATCTAGATAAATTACTAATGAGAAAGTATGAAGCAAACACTTTTTTATGGACAAATAAAGACATTTAAGTTTTCAGTTCCTACTGTTAATGTTTTTTGCTCTATCTCGGTTAATAAAATAAATAGTTATGTAGAAATTCTATTTAATTTTGACATCATCGGTATAGTGAACCAAAAATGTTAGTCTCCAGAAGTTTACTATAATCGGAGTCCACTGTAGTACATGAAGTATGTAACGTTAAAAGTTACGTCATGTAGCCTAATTGGGGCGGAATCCGAGTTTAGAAAACAACACAAAAACACTAAATTAGAATGCCATGTTTGTGATCTATTCCGTAGCTACACAAATACAATTAGTTATTGGGTGATTCAAAAATAAATTGTAAAACACTCGAACGAGTAATTGCATTCTCCAATGGATAGTATGGGAGTGGGTGTTATTGGTTAAATTTCGAGATTCTGTGCAAAAAAGTACACCGTCATTTTGCCCCTGTATATTTAAAATATATTCGTCCAGAAAACAAATTACTTAGAAGTATATAAAGCTTGAACTTACTTATCTGTAGAATGTATGGACTGGCGACATTAGTATACTGTTCATAGCGTAGACAGGATTCGTGAAGCTGATCAAAATTTAACATCGAAATGTCAAATTGCGACATTTATGTGTGCGAGATTAAGAGAGTAAACGTGGAACCACGCGTCTGGTCTCTAAGACTATCCAGGCGCACACAATTGACAATTAAGTTAACAAAAATTATTCCACAATCCTTTAATATCACAAACCGGTGAAGATAAGTTTCGTGGCTTCCGACAGGTAAAATTACGCTACTGTAGTGGAGCTTATGTCTGTGCGAACAAAAGCCTTACTTATATACCATAAATGATAGCATTAATAAATGGGAATGATTTAATCGCAGTATTCTTCTGTCTCTTTAATTAATTCGTTAAGTTTATTGTGAATACAAATTCCTCGCAAGCATTTGGATCGTAATGATAATTTACAAGCGCGAATACTTTTACCGAAAGAATTCTTATTCAACATTGCTACGAAGAGGTATTTTCCCAATTGTATTTTACTTTACACATTATAAATGAACGTACATTATTGCTTCATGTTCTTGTTCATAGCTCAGACGATATGAATATAAATTTCAAAACTATATCATTATAACTTCATTATCGTTACACTTTCCCGACTAATATGAATGAACGTTGAACTAATATGAACACGTTTTATATTAAATTATCTCGACTACGTAAACCGTGTTCTTAAAAACAAATCACCTAAGCATGGTCCCATGAGTCTGAACGCATGAAGTGTGTGTGGTGGATGGCACGTTGCCGAAGTACGAGCGGCTGCCGCGAGGGGCGGCACGGCGCGGGTGGCAGAGTGTGAGAGTATTGATTTCGGGCACGATAACTTTTTATATCCTTAGTCCCGTAAGTCCAGTGCATGTTATATCCCGGGTAGTGGCGGTTCTTTCACATTTGGAACGCGAAATCCGACCTAAACCTCGATTTGCATGGTTTTTACAACTATGTTAAGTTTTCTCTCCCAGCGAGGCCCCACCCCTGCCGGAACAAGTTTTAAGCGCCCGACGTATGTGGTAGTATGTGCTAGTACCTGAATGATTGCGTGTGTGGGTATACGCGCGGTATACGGTGAGTCGAGTGAGGTGAGTGAGTCGAGTGAGTCGAGTGAGTCGAGTGAG